>JABCKT010006497.1:0-84749 GCA_018858115.1 Tephrocybe rancida
GTCTGGTGAGTAGGTAACGCACCTCGCTCCCCTACCCGGGGGCCTACCCTCGCCTTGCTCACCCGTCTTCTCCCTGCGTACTTGTCGGCGCCGTCATAAACGTCCGTGACGTGTCGCGGTCGCGGTTGGTGCGACGCAGCGGCAACGAGGGTGGGGCGGACACCAAACGATGGTGGTGGTGGGAGGAAGAAAGAAGGGTGGGACGGAGTTTGATCGATTTGATCGTCGATAAGGTTGACGTGGCAAGTGAGCACGTGCCTTGTGCAACGACGTATTATATTGACCTATTTTAGCAAGGACTGCAACGACCCGTTGGTCTAATGGTTATATTGTACCATTTCTACGCTTAGTCATCCCTTGACCCAAGGTCGAGTGTTCAAGTCTCTGTGTTGCAACTTTTTATTTATTTAAATATAAATAAAGTAGTTGCACATCTCCTGCCCCAACATCTCAGACTTGTCGGACTCCTCGGATTGGACTCCTAGGACTCCGATCGGACTTTCCTTGTCTGACATCGGACTAGGACTGGGAAATTTGGTGATTTCTCTTATATAGAGTCCTATCCCTTTGTCCGATCGGAGTCCTAGGACAGTCCTAGGACTCCTAGGACTCCGATCGGACTCCGATTGGAATTAGTGGGGGAGTGTAAAGACCTCCACTCTTTCAGTCATTGACCTCAAGCGTGTGGAAGGGTCTGTCAAAGTCGATGATGTAGGGTGTGAGTTCATGGGGAATGGGAATGGCAGGGAGGAGGAGGCTGTGAGCATAGTATACCCCTCTTGAAGGGTTGTCTGTAGCGAAAGAAAAGGTTTGGCAACTGGAGACGGCGGGAGGGAGCAACAGCTGAGCTTACCTGCAGGGTTGAGTTTGCTAGGGATATAACGTGAGTGTACGGTGCAGCCATGCTCTGCCAGGGTGCTATGGATGCGTTTGAAGACGGTGTTGGTGGCCTTGTTCTGGCTTCTGCCTTTCCACCAGCCTTCAACAACACCTCGGTTGTCACCAAAAACCTTAAATTCATCCCCCTCTCTGCTGGCTGTGAGTAGGGTGCGGATGAGGAGCTCAAAGCCAACAGCCTCTGCCCAGCTGATATCTCTTCCATGTGTGTGCCAACGTGGTATGAGCCGCCATGCCCTCCAGCAGTTCCCAACAATGATACCGATCCCAATGCCTGAGCTGGCATCTGAGTACGCCTGATAGTCGATAAGAACGCTTGGGCCTGGAATTCGACGAAAGAGGGATGGATGTGTGAGGGTGTTGGTCCACCATTGAAGGTCCTCGCACTGTCCTCGCCGGTTCCTGATGGTGCATGGTGTGGAGTGAACGGACTACGACTGAATGATCCGAGCATGGTCTCCAGTGTGGTGAGGTAAGCACGCCCTGCAGGGATGACCAGCGATGTGTGGAGAAGCTTTCCATATAGCTTCTGGACATCTTCGAGTGTATGGGTGTCTCTGGTGTTCCACTCCTCAATGGCCTGCAAGTATTTCTGCTTCTTGGGCGTTGGAAGGGATACCACATGCTCTTGCAGGTCCCACGCAAATCCCAGGTATTGAACCGAGGGGCCAAACTCCACCGTTTTTGTCGGCTCCCATGGAATCCCCAGTGCCTGGGACACTGTGTCGATATCGGTGCTGGCGTATGTGTACATGGCATCATGAGCAGAGCGAGGGGAGGTGCCGGACAAGTCTTGGATGGGGAAGCTAGCGTCTTCATCAAACTCCATTGGTGAGCCGTTGGGCATTGTTTCGCCACAGTACCAGAACCTGCTGCAGGTGTGAATCCGTCCGCCGTTGCTGGTGATGGTGTTGTGCCACATAGCTCGTCGTTTGTTGTACTCCTCGCGGTGTATGCATAGAATGTGAAAGAAAATGTGGTCGTCAACCCACTTTGATAGAGGGCCCAATCCTTCAGCATGGAAAATGTCTGCCCCTGCATCACTGACACTGCCGTACACACCTCCTGCTGAGGCGAGGCCAAAGTTATCATTGGTATTGATGGCATACGAGTCGGCATCGCGTAGCTTGACAACAAGTCCAGGCCACTGATTTGGAGTGATGGGAACGGACCTGTATGCCTCTGCGACATCCCTAATTGACGCTTCAGAGTTTGGCGGCAGATTCCATATGGTGGTGCAAATAGTAGGGAAGGTACCCCAGGTGCACGGGAAAAGGCTTGAATCAATGTAGTGATTGATAGAATGGATACCCATGGATGCGGAGCGCGGGAAGGAGAAATTATGGATTGCCCGAAATTTGTTTGGCTTGCCTGGTTTAGGGATAAGTGATAATGGAGAAGTTTGGAAAGGCCCGATAAGAAGTTCCACTTCTTCCCTGGTGCAGGGTCCAAGGTAGCGAAGTGACTGGAATTCCTTCTCGATGATTTCGAGATACGCAGCAGGGTATTTGTGGATGGACGGGCTATTATCAGGGCTGTAAGTAGTTTGAATAAGGGGAATGCCAGCGTCGAAACCGCGGCGAAAACTAGAAGGAATGGTAGGATATTTGATGAGGAGGTTATGTACACGTTGGAGTTGCTCCCATGTGTCGGGGTTGTATGGCGTGAGAGCCTCAGAGCTTCTGTGCTCGAGGACATGTCTGAGCACCGTGATCCTTTCGCCCGCATCCTGAGCACTCGTGGACATGGATAGCACTGGTGCTGGTGCATCCTTGGGGTCGCTGCCAGTCGGAGCAGAGGACGAGGCCTTCGGGGTTGACAAGACACCCTTTTTCGTTTCGTCTGCAGCGCGCAGAGCTGACTCCATCCCACAGTAACTCAGCGCTGCACTTGATATCGTGGCGCCAGCGCCCCAGGCACATTGCACAGGCGGGAGGGACATCCGATCCTGTGCTGGCCCCAAAAACCTGATTGTGACTGCGTGAAGCTGCAGCTGCATGCCTCATAGGCGACCGTGAGCATCTCCGTCGCTTTGTGTCGCAGCCGCCAGGAGGTGAGTGCGAGGATGAACGTGCTCGCTTCTGGTACCCGAGTCCTGACGCATTTCGAGCCGCTCTGCTCTTCCGGGGTGAACGTTCTGCAGACGTGGTTGACATCAGCTTTATGGAATTAATTGCATCTGACATCTACACAGTAGATACATGCCAACCATACAAGGCATAGAGGGAATGACGCAGAACAAAACGGGGTACCGCACAGCGCACACACAGGGAATACATAGGGTCAAAAGACACATTGCATCGCAGTTGATGGTCACGGAAGAATACACGGCATAGCGAAAAAACCCCATGTGCAGCATATGGCATGTATTGGGTGTAGCCAAACGGCGTGCGTGGCATATCGCGCAGCCATTTTGAAGAAAACAACGTGAAGCATGCAGCATGCAGCGTACAGCGTGTAATATCAAGCGCGTAGCATGCAGCATGCAGCGTATAACGCGAAGCGTGGAGCATGTAGTGTGCAGCATGCAGCGTACAGCGTGAAGCGTGGAGCATGTAGCGTGAAGCGTGGAGCATGTAGCGTGAAGCGTGGAGCATGTAGCGTGAAGCGTGGAGCATGTAGCGTGAAGCGTGGAGCATGTAGCGTGGAGCATTAAGCGTGGAGCATGCGACGCGTAGCATAAAGCATATAGTATGTGTAAAAGGGAGGTAAGGGTGGGAGGAGCAGATCGGCCATGAGCAAGCGGTTTCATTGAGGGGATGACAAGGAAAAGACTAACCTGACGCTGTAGATCAGCTGTCGTACTGCTCTGGATCTCGCGGCAGATGGACTCCATGAGCTCATTGTTGATGAGAGCAATGTTGAAAATATTGTCATTTCCTTTCATGGCGTCCATCCACGAGCGTCGAACACGCGCCTGGTAGGTGAGGACAACTCTCCTGCCGTTCTCGCGGTTGATGAAAGAGCTACTCTCGAGCTCGATGAAAAAACGCAGTAGGGCTTGCGTGTGCTCCTCTGGCCAATCTGATTTTAGCAGGTGGTTCACGAAAGACCGGTGGGCGTAAGAGAACTGTTCCCCTGACAGATTCTCGTCCTGGAGTGCCCGTTTCGAGGCCTGTACAGCTGCGACGGGCCGTAGGGTAACCAGCTCCCCCACCTTACTCATCCCAAACTTCAAAGGCGTCGTCCACCTCGGTGCGTTGTGTGCGCAAGGCATCTTCGCAGCCTTCCTGCGAAAAGTACCAGAGCTCGCAGTACTCAAAACTAGAGAGTTTGTTGAGCACGTAGGAGGATGGTCGGGGAACAATGACATTGGAGACCTGCATGTTGTGGTCGAATGCCCGCAGTTTGAGTTTTGCTTTTCGTTCACGCTCCGAACGGTCTGTGTCATCAACCTGGGGTACTGGCTGGGGAGCTTCATGTTGCTGCTGCTGCTGCTGCTGTTGTTGCTGCTGCCCGTTGCCGTCGCCTTGTTCTCCGCCGGCAGCTGCAGCCGCGTCCCCGGCCCCAGCCTCTTGTGTCCATTGATCACGTTCTGCGTTGTTCTGAGCCGTCCAGGCGTCTCGCAGTGCACCGGCAGCTTGCTCCTCTGTCATGCCGTTTGCCAGCATGAGCGCTCGTGTGGCTTCTAAGGGCGCCGAAGAGAAATTCGGGCACACATCGAGGTTCGGGTCCCGAGTTAACAAGTCAGGCATTTGTGAGTATGAACGAAGTGGAGATTGTAGTGAATTAGTTGTATATTATAGAACAGCGGCGTAGCGTAGAGCGAAAAGGAGAGTGTAGCCACTCTCGACGACTGAGAGCTGCAGTCGCGGGACCGTCGATGTGGCCGAAGGAGAAGAGAGAATATCGGCATCACCCGACGTTCCCACAAAGACATACATCTAATCCTCCGGTCGTTCCTCGCTACGTAATAGATAACAATTTTCCAGTTGAAAGCCTGATGGTATTCCCCTCGTTCGTTTACACCGATTAACCGTAACGTCTCTTAACCGAGGCTACTTTCCAACAATTGATTACTATTATCATGGAGATTATCATATAATAATGCGACTTCAAGTACAGATCTGGTGAATTACTCTTGCCGATGTTTTTCAGGTTTCCCCGCCTCCGCCGTCGTTCCAAACCCCCGCTCCGTTCCCTGCAGAAATCTTCGAGCGGATTCTAACGCACTGCGGATCACGCGACCAGCGCAAGTGTAGCCTTGCGGCTTCCTTTCTGCGATTCCCAGCTTCCACAAAGTGACCATCCTCCTGTCACCCACTTCACGGCTCGCCAATTGGACCACCATCGACAACTTTCTCGCCTCAAATCCCCGCCTCGCATCCTATGTTCGGCATCTCTCCCTCGGCATCTCTCCCACCTCCGAGCCCCCGAAATGCCTTCCGCACCTCTCACTGTCCGGCCTGCGTGCCCTAACGCTCTATGCGAACAGCCTCACACAGAGCGACTGGCGTGCCTTTCCCACCGCGCTCACAGAGGCTTTATACACACTCATCCAAGCACGCGAAATGCGCATACTTGAGCTCCGAAGCATCGCACATTTCCCACTGGCGGTTGCACTCCCCTAGGGCGCCTTATCATCCGCCTAGGTTCGGGGCCCTTCGACACCACCACCGTATCACACAGCTCCACGCACCACCTTCAGAGCCTCCACGTGGAATCGCATGCTATCCTCCGCACACTCATCGATATACCCTTCCTCTCGATATCCCGCCTCGCTCGCTTCGAAGCCTTCGCAAACAACATCGACACACTCATAACCATCCAACACGTCCTCAATATCTGAGCAGAAACGCTGCAGGTCTTCCACCTGGACGTGTACCGTGGTACGTGCAACGTCCCCTGTCCCAACCCTATCTGACCACGATTCTATTACTCCCTGATGAAGGCGCCAGAAATGCAGACCCTTGAGCTCCATACCCTCGCACATTTCCCCCTTGCAAAAGCCCTCCCACTGTCGCACCTCATGATTGGCGGTGAAAGGCCCCTCGACACCACCCCACCCCAAGAGCAGCCGTGCTACCTCAAGAGCCTCAGCGTGACATCCCACGATGTCCTCCACACTGTTGCCCTCCTCCCCTTCGTCCTCATATCCCGCCTCGTCAGCCTCGATGTCCTCGCGAGCAGCCCCAACTCCCAGACCGCCGATATCATCCGCGAAAACATCCAACACATCCTCGACCTGTGTGCATCCACACTCCAATACCTCGTCCTCCGCGCGGACTGCCGTACGTCCCTATCCTTCTCCCAATCCCAACCTTATCCTCCTAACTTATCTAACAGGCCACTCCAACTATGTTCAATGCTCCCTTGTCAATCTCACCTCCCTAACACACCTCACTTAGCTCCCCTTGCAGAGACCTGCTTCTCTTCATTGGTGTAGCCACTCTCTCTCCACCCTCCCACCCTCCGTAACCCCCACCTATTCTGTTTGTCCCGGGACCCCTCCTCACCTCCCCCGTCTGGGTCCAAATAGACCATCTCGAACTCCGTGCACTGTATGTCCACCGCGTGCATCCTTCACCCTCCGCGCACATGAAAGAGCCACCATAGTACGACGGGCCGCCGTTGGCGCTCCTCTTCCCATATCACGCGAAGAGGAGGGTGTTGTAATTGACGCAGCCCTCGCCACAGGTGCGCGTGCCAACGCGCTTGAGGTGGAACCAGGCGAAGGGGGTATTGGTGAGAACGGCCCGGAGCTTGTTTCTTCACCACGCACGCGGCCGGTGATGCATTGAATTTCCGTAGGACAACTGGACGTTCGAGTTCAGATGTAGAAGACCCCCGGCATCGTACTCCTTCGACTTGGCGTCTATATCAGAGCTGCATCTCTCAGAGGGCGTATCGCTGCGATGCTTTTTCACCTCCACTGGCACTCACATAAGCAAGATACGCGACGGTCCTGAGAAGTAGGAATCGGAGATGGTCGAGGACGAGAGGGGGGAAATGAAAGAGAAAGAGACGAAGGAAGAATGCGCAGCGATGTATGAGGTATCGCATAATCTGGCCACCAACCTTCGACCCGTTCAAGTTCTTTATCGAGGATACACCAAAATATTGTCTCTATATACATAAGCAGCTTCTGGAAGCTGGCTTAGGCCTTGAGGTCGCTCCTCCAAGACGAAAAGCAGACATGACGCCTCCGACAGTGACTGGATCCCTTGGCCCCCCTTCACAACATCACTGAACAAATTCTATACGTGGCTCTTCGAATACAAATACATACGAATACACGAGTACCGTTAAACATTCCATATCACAAAACATTGATCACCCAGGTCCAAACCCAGCCCGCTCTTCTCACTCACTGCAGCTCCGCCGGCAGCGCATCATATCTTCAAAAACCAATCACCGATCAGTTTACTCCGCAAGTCTCACCAAAGAAATGAAGCACTCACGCAGGACACAGCGCCTGCCATGCTTTGGTCGGCTTCACCTCCTTCCTGAGGGCATCGGGCGCAGCGAGCATCACCGTCGCGAGCCCAGCCTGCTTGTGCCAAAAGATGTGGCAATGGAAGAACCACGGCCCTGGCGTGTCGGTGCGGAGGCGGATCTTCGTGCCTGTGCCTCCGACGGCGACGACCTGTGTGAACGTTGAATACGAGGCCGAGATTTGAAAGATGTAGGATAAGGAAGGAAGGAGACTCACGTCGCGCTTGATAGGGTTGACCTCGTTCTCGTCCGTCGCACTAGCGGATTTGATCACCCAGAAATTGTTCTACGCGTGCGCCAAGTGAGCATGTACGAACTACAAAGATGGAGACTGGGCTCACCCCGTGCAAGTGGAGGGCTACAACCAACGTCTATGAGCTCACATGTAGTCTTGGAGTGAACGGAGAATGTACGTACGATGCGCATCGTCGTCGTCCCTGCTCCCATGCATCAGCAACCAAATCAATCGCACAGAACAAGCACCCGACTCACGTTGCAGGGAAGTCAATCTCCACGGTCTTATTCGCGGGAAGGACGAACGTGTTCTCAGTAGGGTCGAAGTCAGCTGCGGTGGATGCGCCTGCAAGGACGTGTGCTAGCGTGGGGACCTTGGGCGGTAGGTACGAGATGTTGTTCACGTTCCAGATGGCTTTGCCTGCAACCTGTGAGAGGGAGAGCGTGAGGGTAGGCGTAAGCGTCGTTATACGTCTATACGAGAAGGGGGCGTACGACGGTGAGGTCCATGGAGATGTTGATGTCCGCAGGAGGCGGCTGGCCGTTTCGTTAGATTGAGCACCGTCTGCGAGGAACGGCAGATACTTACGGTTACGCTGACGAGGGGCTGGAAGGCGTCGGATTATGTCAGTTCTCTGTATGTGTACAAAAGAGGGCCGGGCTCACGCGAAGGTTAGCCTCAACGAGCGCCACACCGTTTTCCGGTCCAAGTGTCCACGCAGTGGTCGGTTCCGCGATCGGTGCGCCCTTGTAGCGCAAAATCGACCTGGAGAGTGTAGCATTCTCTGTGGAAAATTATAAGATGAGGTGGGACGAGCCGTGCGAAGGGACCGTACGGTGTAGGTTACGAGCGGGGCTTCCGCCTACGAATGGCGCGTTGATCCAATAGTTGGCAACGGGCTGGTTAGCATTGAGCTGGTGGTTACTCATTAGCTTTCAGAATTCACTGAGTAGGGCGTGATTGGGATGCTTACAACGACGGAGTACCGCTGCCCAGCGAGCATCTCTATGAGATCAACCGTGTGCGCCTCAGTAGCCACGCCGTCCGCCTCGATGACAGCTGCGCAGAAAGACTGCATCAAGACTCAAACCAACGGGACAAGGGGCGGGATTCCCTTACTCAATGCATGACCCTCCACAGAAACCGTGAAGACATTACGTGCCGACTGGTTGATGATCCGGAGACGATAGCGCTTCCCCGCGACGACATTGGTGACGGCGAAGGGTACAGCGGGACCTCCCTGGTAGCGTCCCACGCCGTTGACGGTGCCCGAATCGGACACGGGGACGACGCCAGTCGCCTCATACGCAGTCAAGAGTGGAAGCGTGGAGCTTTGCCACCAGTCACCGAGTTGGATGAGCTGAGAAGAGTGGGTGAATGTAAGCGGTAGTGAAAGGGACTGGGATGCTTACGGTGCTGAGGTCGTCGACGTCGTAAAGGTGACGGAGGGGATCCTTGGGGTCTGCAAGTTGATTGAGAAAGAGGAAATCAATAGTGTTTGTCGATAGCACGTACCATAAACGATGAGAGCGCCGCGAAGGCCCTTGGGTTTGATTTAGAGAGAGGCCAGATATTCATCTTATTACTTACATCGACATATTGTACGCTCAATTCACTAAAGAGACATTAAGTAATGGTGACTAGAAATCTGTGGCGCAGGAAAGTGTCACCTGTGATACCAGAAGGTGCCCGACTGTTCGCCGAGGTCGACTTCGTACGTATAGCTTGCGCCCGGCGCGATGGGGCAAGTGGTCACGAACGCAGAGCCTTCATTGAAAGAGCTCTGAGCAGTCTGGAAGATCCCATCGAAGCTCTAAAATAAGAATGGTATCAGTACACATTGGGTGGAAGCTGAAGGGGAATGACATACAACGGTGGTGCTACGCCGCATTGAAGAGTCGGTCTGAGGTTTCTTGAGCAAAGGAACTTTAATTTTAACGAGCTTCCTTACCAGGTGGTTGTTGACCTTCACGCGGAGCGTCTGTCCCTTAAAAGCAGTGATGGCGGGCCCAGGATATCTAAGGAAATTATGCTTGAATTCTCTTTGCA
This sequence comes from Tephrocybe rancida, assembly GCA_018858115.1. Taxonomy (NCBI): domain Eukaryota; kingdom Fungi; phylum Basidiomycota; class Agaricomycetes; order Agaricales; family Lyophyllaceae; genus Tephrocybe; species Tephrocybe rancida. The sequence continues at coordinate 9,617 of JABCKT010006497.1, forward strand.
TTGGAAGTAAGGGTGCAACAGCACGTACTGCCCGTTCGCAACGATAGTGCCTGCAGCAAGGTTAAGGCGTGCAAGTTACCCACAGGGATGAGATAACTTACTCCGAAGGAAACCATCGGGGGCCAACTGCTTATTTGAAATGTTGAGGGTGACTTCTTTGACTGCGAGAGGCCCAGCCAGTGCTGCTGCAGAGACTGGGTGGGGCTTGAGGAGCGCTAGAGCAGCTGTGGATGCAAGAAAGAGACGCATATTCAAAAATTGGGATGATGAAAGGTTCTTCAACATGTCTCCCTTCTTATACCATGCCTACCGGCCCCGTGCAGTCATAGATTGTGCAAGACGAGGCGCAGCTGGCATACAGGCATTTTCTGAGAGAATTTCATGGGCCTTGGGAAAGGCGATAGAGCGACTTCGGTTGAGCGTTTGGCCCGAGACCTCTATGCAAAGACGTGGGCTTGGATTGGATCGCGCGCGAGACAGGGAACGATATTCCACAGAATGACGTTGAAATGTCAGATAATGGGAGAATAAACCGGCGCCCAAGACTGCTAAGCCTCTCCGCAACGAGGGTGATGCGCGAGTACGCTCAACGTGACGGAGGTAGGAAGCGAGGTGGCATTGGTAGGATCGCGCGAAGTATCGGGTACTTCTCGTTAGGTGGTAATTCGAAGGTAAGAATAGCTAACGGGAAAGTCGGAATTGTTCTCGGAACCGAAGTGGTGTGTGATAATGTATGATAAGGTCTCGCGATGGCCTTGAAGTGCGATGATCGTGTGTGTTTACTTGAACTTCCGGATCGGACTCGAAGAATACAGTGTTTGTTTCGAATTAGAGCTGAAAGAAGGACTCATCATTCGCCTAAGGTGATTTGTAGCGTTTGGCCTGAGTAAGCCTATAGACAATGGCAAAGCGAGCATGGTAGAGTCTGTAGAATGTCAGGCCTGTATATTGAATACCTTACGTTCGACGCGCAGCTAACGCAGGAGGCGGGCTTTCGTGACTGAGTCACAGATCATATGCACAGTGCTCAAGCGTGCTTTTGACGTCTAGTTCAGTTCCAGTAGGTTGGGGTTGTGAGGGGTTGTGGGCACTGGCAAAAGTTGACCCGGTCGGACCGGAGAAATGTGGGCCCACCGGCAATCAAACAGGGACATGTGTTCGGAGAAACAGTCTTCGGAGTCCTACATATAGTCTCCCACTGTCCACCTTTAAAGACGATCAACATTTGACGGGTAGGGAATATCGGGAACGAAACAGGGTGAGAAGTTCCTAATTTAGCACCAACTTCCATCCAATAAAACAATGCATGAATGATGTATTAGGCTCATTTGCGAAGGCACGCCACACTCAGGCCAGCCAGTGATCGCTCGAATCATCTCGTCTATCCGTCTCCGAGTTCTGACCAGTCATAAACACATATATTTCGATTTAATTTGATATTCACAGCTTGAAATCCCCTACTCAAGACCCAGAATCAAGGACACGAAGGGACTGTTACTGCAACTCTGCAGGAAGCGCGTCGTATCTGTTGTGCAAGGGTTTTTTAGGAAGCTCAACTAGACAGCCTGATAGAGACATACGCTGGGCACAAAGCTTGCCATGCTTTGGATGGCTGCACCTGCTTTCGGATGTTCGCAGGATCAGAAACCATGACGGTGGCAAGTCCAGCAAACTTATGCCAGAAGATATGACAATGGAAGAACCACGGCCCTAGAATTAGTGACTCAGCCTAGGAAACGCAAGATGCCGTGAGGTCCCGTTCTTACCGATGTTGTCAGTCCTGAAGCGGATGGTAGTCCCAGATCCTCCAACACCGACGACCTAGAAGACAACTTCAACAAAATTGAATTACGGTGAAGTGAACACCCACATCGCGACGAATGGGATTAACTGTATTGATGTCGGGAGCAGACATGGACTTCACAACCCAGAAGTTGTTCTGCCGAGCTTGTTAGACCTACGATGAACAGATGTAGTAATGCCTCTTACGCCATGCAAGTGAAGGGCTTGGTTTCGGGGGACGGTGAGTAAAACGCTGAGAGGAGCACAACTTGATACATACGATGTGCGTCGTCATCATCACTGGGTAAGTATCATCAACTTCAGGACGGTCCATATGATCTTTGGGAAACAACTTACGTGGGCGGGAATGAAATTTGCACGGTCTTGTGAGCAGGAAGGACGAACGTGTTCTCGGTGGCGTTGAAGTCGACCTCGTTCGTTGCACCGTCGAGAATCTGTTTGAGGGTCGGGACTTTCGGGGGCAGATAGGAAATATTGTTGACGTTCCAGACGGCTTTGCCGGCGATCTGGCCAATAGTGAAGTAGATGAGCGAGACCTGAAACTACAAACTTACGACTTCAAGATCCAAGCTGATATTGACATCGGCGGGAGGGACCTGGGGTGTTTGGTTAGTTGTTGCGTGCCTTACTCTGGTGAAGAACCAAAGACTTACAACAGAGGGGACAAGAGGCTGTATCCAGTGAAGAACATGAGTGTCTGTGAGTAGAGTAATGTCCAAAGTTGCGTACGCGAAGGTTAGCTTCAACTAGGGTAGTGCCGTTAACGAGGCCAAGGGTCCACGGAGTTGTGGGTTCAGCAATCGGTGCACCCTTGTAGCGCAAAATAGAGCGGCTAAGGGTGGCGTTCTCTAAAGGGTGCTTCAGGAAGCGGATACAGAGACTTTTGTGGTACTTACGGTGCAGGTTACGGGCGGGAGCACCGCCAACGAAGGGCGCGTTCAACCAATAGTTGGCAATTGGTTGATTGGCCGTGATCTACGGTTGCTCACTGTGAGCCAAGAGGCAAGAGGACAAGGATAGATGTCACTTACAACTACCGAGTAACGTTGTCCAGCCAAGAGATCAATCGTGTCGACAGTATGGGGAACGGTTGCAACACCGTCGGTTTCAATGATGGCTGAAAGAAATATGAGCCTCCTTCAAAGCCGACGTTAAAGGGCTTGTGCGCTCACTGAGAGGGTGGTTGTCAATGGACACAGTGAAGACATTGCGCGCAGACTGGTTAATAATCCGGAGGCGGTAGCGTTTGCCATGGATAACCTCTGTTACGGCGAAGGGAACCGCTGGCCCGCCTTGGAAGCGACCGGCGCCGTTGACTGTGCCCGAATCTGAAACTGGGACAATCCCGGTTGCCTGGTAGCCTACGAGAAGGGAAGGCGTTGGCTGCTGCCACCAATCGCCTAGACAGAATGACGTCAGTCATGAGACCGAACGAATACATGAAGATTGAGCAGCTTCACCGAGTTGGATGATCTGTAAACGCAACGATCAGTGAATGATGCAGCTCACAAAGGCAGGGTCCTACCGTGCTGAGGTCATCAACATCGTAGAGGTGGCCCAGGGGATCCGAAGGATCTGTATCGCTTCGTAAAGAAATGTCAAATACGAGCATCCCTACTACTAACCATAGATAACAAGGGCTCCACGAAGGCCCTGAGGTCAAAAGTCGTCATGATAAAGTCTCACTTCTGCCACAATAATACTCACATCGACGTACTGGACGCTCAACTCGCTGCAAAACAAAAGAACGTTAATAAATAAGTATGTCACAAAAAGTCATACTGGCTTACCTGTGGTACCAGAAGGTGCCAGTCTGTGTGCCCAAAGGCACTTCATAGGTATAGCTAGCTCCCGGTGCGATAGGGCAAGTAGTGACAAAGGCGGATCCTTCGTTGAAAGCGTTCTGAGTTGACTGGAAGACACCATCGAAACTCTATGGAACGATTAAATGCGTCATTTTAGCCCATGTTTTATGCTTGCAAGAAGCAAAGTACTTACGACTGTGGTGCTGCGACGCATGGTGGGATCGGTCTTTGAGGGCCCAAAGTGTTAGATCGTACGCCATGAACGACGACAAAACTGACATACCAGCTTATTGTTAACAGTTACTCGGAGCGTCTGCCCCTTGAGTGCCGTAATGGCAGGGCCAGGATACCTATGACTCGCATTACAACTGATCGTTCAGGACAACTACTATTAATACAGACTGCCCGTTTGCCACAACGGTGCCTATGGTGTGTTCATTTGATTTGGTACGTAAACATTGAACAAAATATACCCACTTCTCATTTGGCCATCTGGGGCCAAGTTCTTGTTGACGATATCAAGTGTGACGGACTTGACAAGAGCAGTAGTAGCTGCAGAAGCCGGATGAGGTCTAAAGAGTGCTAAGAGAGCCGCGGTTGCGAGAAGGAGCTGCATGTCTGAGCGCTTGAAGTGTCTTGCGCCCTCTGCGCCTCTTTATACCAATCCTCGAGGCCGGTTGATTCATAACGCGAAGATGCCATTGGCAGGCTGGTGTTCGTGTGTTGCGCAGAGGCAGTTCTGCGGGGAACATCATGTGTCGCGACTCCGCGACCGGCGACGCGTCAAAGGCGACAACTAGGATTGGTTGGATGCCATTTGCGATTGCAGTTCCCTGACAGAGAGGGGGGTAAAGGCTGGGCATGAAGAGCATTTGTGGGAGTGCCAAGAAATGGTTGCAGATGTGCCTTGTATTGATTGAGGTAATACCTTTGCCACTGAGAGTGGAATCGTTGAACGGCACTCATTGTGGTGACCCCATACAGATCTGGGTCTCAGGTCAAGGGCTTGGCCTTGAAGGGTGCTGCATGGGGGAGGCAGATTTGCCGGAGCATAAGCACACAAAGAAGGATGCGGAGTCAATTGCAATGGAATTTGTCCAGGTGCGCTTAGGAGCGCGTTTGCGCCATTTGTCATGTATGTCGAGTGCGCAAAGGGCTTGGAAATGGAGGTAGCGTCTAGACAGGTAATACCGGTGATTGAGATTCATGTGAGGTAATGGTCGGGATATATGGCTTGAAAGGTGCTCCACTTTCCCCAGGCCATACAGTCCACGAGGTACTCATTTTGACGGGACCGAATGAGAATGACTACCGCGGGTGCGGTTGAAAGGCCGCGTTGAGAAATGTCTTCTGACTTTCTCGATTCTGATCGCAGAATCTTGATATGCAGCTGACAAGGTCAGAAATCGTATGCGGATTGCGTGTGCGAGATGGTTTTTTCGAAGCATGTGTGGAGTAGAAGGTAAGACGCCGTGATTTTCAGAAAGCCTAAAGCAACCGGCTGGGCAATACATAGGTGACGTAGCTTTACAAGCGAGCCACAAACAAGTGCCGTCAGCTCGACTACAACAATTGCCACATCCTGAAGTAGCCTGTTTTCCATCTCATTGTTATGATATGTGATGGCTAAGAAATATGAAAAAAAAAACGGACTTTCATGTCTCCGACGCATCCGGAGAAGTAATGGAGCACCACATTTGAACTATTTCCCTTAAGCCTCTGCATCTCACACAAGGTAGACGCTATTCGTCGAATGGGACAGGTGTATTCTCAACAAACGTGGGACTGAGCTATAGATGGGCTGATGCTGAGAGAAGTGGCTATAAATATGTCATGTGTGAGGGAGAATGCTCACCATAATTGCAATCTTCGAGCTTCTACGTCGCAATTACGCAAGACAGAAAGCCAATGATAGGCAGCACATTTCAAGGCAAGATTATGAAGAAGTCAGTGGCAAAAAGCCGAACTCTTGACGTTGGGAAACTTGTCACTCCTTGCGAAAGCCCGATTGCCGTGGGTGAAATCACTGAACTCTTCCATCAAGTGACCAAGCTCCGTGACTTGAAGTAGACCGGCCTCCCCCAGCTGGCCAGCGACCTTTATCATTCATGGCAAACATTCACCGAACTCGTCGTTATTCGGTACCGCCACGCGTTTCTGCGCACGTTTTTAGCTGATCCACCGTTACGACACTGTCAGACGCGTTACGGATTTTGAGGAGTGTAGTACGGAACATGTCGCCCTCGACTTTTTACACACGCTCTTGATATTGCCATGTTGGTGATTGATCACGGCCGATGCGAATGTGCACTAAACATTCTGAGGAACGAGTGGTCGGTATGAGTAGTCTGCGGAGCGCGTGCTTGACCAAATCCAATGGTGACCGGTGACCCTTGGTTGAAGTCGCGGTCGTTGGAGGCTGCGGGTTCCTGAGACATGACTGGAACTATATTTTAGGTCCAGTATGCTTGTAAATCGGCGACCACACTGACCAAAAGCTCTGTCATCGGAATCTCGCGCCGATCCTCGAGTTTCAAAGCGGTGGATTTTCTTATACGTGACAAAGACGCAACTTCTGAGTCACGGCCCTTTGGAAGTTTTCTGACTTTTGAGTGATGAAACAGGTGGTGCAAATCTCTGAAACGTTTCAAAGTAACTACCAAACGACGGTGGAGGACAGACCCAAGCTCCGCAGCTGTACCAAAAGAACTGTATGATGTGATTTCAAACTCAGCCCAATTTGGGTATCATCTTTACCTGGTGAACAGCCTTGTATTGACAATAATGGCCACATTGAACGCTCATCGTCCGAGTCGACCCCGGCTGGACATTCCTCTTCCCCCACTCCCTCCACCTGAACTGCCTGAACGACCTGGTCCTCGGCCTGGTCCTCGACCTGGTCCCAGCGATCCCGCGATAGCGTTCCCATCATATTCGATAGAAGTAACGCCTCCACCGTACACTGAAGTTGACGAGAATCCTGCTTTCAATGTTACCTGGGAAGATTTCCAAGCCTCACCGGACACGCCACGTCCACGAGTACGATCTATGAATGCGCCGACGCGTCCTTTAGGAAGAGCACTGACCGCTCGCCCTACGAGTGGCGAAACTTTTCAGATGCCATTCCCTGAGCCTCAGATATCCCGTTCTGTATCTTACTCACCCTCTCCTCAACAATCAAGGCCTCGAACGCGGTCTCACCTAGGCCCCATGCCGCCTCTGCACTCTCAGCCGTCCTCTATATCTTTGGCATCAACAACTTCGTCATACAATCAGGACCACGACAGTGATCCCTATGGATCGGATGAGGTATATACCCCACGGAGCTTAATCTGGACGCGTCTCACTGATCTTATTTACAGCACTATCACGACACTGAGGATCTGTCGCACGAGCTTTCAAACCTGTCGTGGGTAACATTCTTTTGCCATCCACGCGACATAAATATCATGCAGACGATATATATAAAATAGCATTAACTCTGGAGAAGCACTCAAGCGCTTCCAAAAAGGAGAGCTTCTTGAAATAGATCAAGCATGGCATCGACTTGTACCTGCCGAGGCCAGAGAAGCATTGGGGGATCAGGAGGTCCAGAGGCAATCCGTGATCTTTGAGATTTTCAAAGCAGAGAGAGAATACGTCGCCGATCTTGAAGCCATAGAAGATGTGAGTGGAGCCATGCCATGTCAACGCTGCCTTCTCATCATGATCAGGTCTATATAAAAGGACTTGAGACTGCCTCGCCTCCAATCATTCCCCCACAGCACCTCCAAACCTTTATCGATCAAGTCTTTGGTAATCTTGGTACAATATTAGCACAACACCAACGTCTATTGGGCGAGTTGTTTTCACGACAGCGAGAACAACACCCTCTGGTGCAGAGTGTTGCAGACATCATCCTTGATGGTAAGCCCTCCTGATTTCTACCATTGGCACGCTTTGACTGGATGAGCCAGGTGTCCTTCTAACCGACTTCCGCTCTGCCTACGAGACATATATCAAGCACTACCCACTTTCCGAATCCTTTCACCGAACCGAACTGAAACGCAATCCTGCATACCAACAATTCATGCAATCCGTGTCAAATGATCCTCGAATACGAAAACGAGATCTCATCACATTCATATCTCGCCCCGTCACACGACTGCCTCGGTTGAATCTTGTGCTAGAGCATATTCTGAAGCTGACAGACAAGCAGTACGGACACCCGGACCTAGAGACACTACCAATCATCCTCGGCATATTGGGTGACTTCATCAAAAGCACTCAACCTGGAATTGAGGCTGCGGAAAGCAAGGTCAAATTTTGGGCTCTATGCGAGGGTTTGTTGTATCAGAAGGGAGAAATCATTGTATGTTGTTCCCTTTCTTTTCAAGTTGCGGCGTTTCTTATGCCTGTGGAAGGACATGGACCTCTATGATGACAGCCGGTCCTTAGTGTACTCTGGCCCTCTCACTCGCTCAGGCCGTTCGGACTCTGGATGGTCTGCGCAAAACATGGACCTGACAGGCTCTCTTTTGGACCATTACTGTGAGCCTTGTCTACTTATTACTTGTGTCTCATGAAGCTGATTCTGATGACGTCTAGTCCTACTGACCAGAGACGAGAAGAAACCAAACGGTTCAGTTAAACGACTCGTATCTCGAGTATGTCTTCCTTCCTGCCATACGAACCTAACTCATTGCAAACCGTCGCAGCCATTGCCTCTGTCCTACCTCCGACTCGGCTCGTTCACGAACCCTCCTGAGCTACAGAAAGTCAAATCTGAGGATGGCCGCCTCCGGGACAGCTTTCGGTCGGCGACCGTCACCGTATACCCATTTACCATATACCACGCATCCAGCAAGTCATCACGGCGCTATACCTTTTATGTCGCGAGTGAAGGGATCAGGAAGCGCTGGCACTCGGCATTTGTTAGTGCCCTCGGGGTGCACAAGGCTCGGCAGGACGGAAACATGGTAATGAAAAACGGGTTTGTAGTCTAGCGTTATCTGATTGTGCATCTGCAGTGGTTTTACTTGCGGTCATTAACAGACCGCTTCTTTCGCGTCAGAGGAAACCAAGTTGCCTTCGGTTCGAATGTTAGGTTGTCTGGGAAAGTAACGAGCGCATTGTCATTCAGTGAGTCTGACACTATCTGTGCTAGCCATTCTTTTCAACTGAGCGTATCATGATGCCATGTAGTGAGCGGTGGGAAGAAATTCCTTGCAGTTGGATGTCAGACTGGAGTCTACGTTTCAGCCTGGGGGGTCGAAGGTTATAGAAATTCTGTCGCCCTTTGATGACAACTGACGTCTATTCAGGGTTCCACAGGGTGTTCACGTTTATGAACCCAATCGCAATAGCAGCCATACAGACTGCTGGTTCCAAAGTCTTCAATAAGTTCATCATCCACACCGAAGGATCGCTGCTTTCATACTCCTTGGATGTCGTCGCTCAAGCTGCTCTTGGTCAAGTTCAGTCATCGAGAACGGTAACGGATACAATGGAAAGAGTGGCGAAGGCCGACACGACTGTCGTTTTCTTCAAGCACATGCAGATCGGAGAACGTCAACTCAGTAAGTCCTGTGTTTACATATGTCTTACTCTCATACTTATTAACATCATTTAGTTATGTATACTGCAAAGAGACGCCTTCAATCTTCTCTCGATCTTCATGTTATCGAGGTGACACATGCAGTCCATCCATCCACCTCACCGCAACGGAACAATAGCAATCATTCGCACCATAAGACTTCCTTCAAACCTTTCGGCGAGGTGAACATCTTCCCAGCTGTCACCGCTTTTTTCTGATGTATATTTAGCCTGGCTATGTTCCAAGAGACGCCTTCGATATAGTTCCTCTGACAAAGACAGCCGGCGTTTGCTTAGATAAGGGAATAGCGATAGTTGACCCCACGAAGTATGAATCACTTGTGCCTACTCAACACGCCCATCTGACCACTATTAAATAGCATCACATCCACCAAGTTTCTAGTGGTTCCGGATTTGAGTGAAGCAAGCACACTGCTTCCAGTTCACGACTTGAAGGCTCGATTGGATGGTGCTAAGCCACTGGGATTGGTTCCATTGTCGAGTGCTCGCACAAGGGACAACGAAATCCTCGTCATCTTTGACTGTAAGTTTATTTCACGCATAGAGTCCATCCTCAGTCTTCTTACCATAGCCACCAGTGGTGGGTTTTTACGTCACGCGACAAGGAAAACCGTGCCGTTCAGCTGGCTTTATCAAGTGGGAATCACCTGCGACATCGTTCGCTCATAAAGGAAACCACGTCTTCCTCATCTCCCCGCAATTCATCGAGATCCGCAATATCAACACGGGTAGCATTGTTCAGGTCATCGAAGGGGAGGATATACGCCTACTGCACGCTGGTCGCGGGAAGGAGGAGGCTCTTGTGGCGATGCGAGGTAGCAAGGACGATAAAGATGGAGCAAGCGAGAAGATCGTTGAGTTGGTGGAAACAGCAGAGTTGACGATCGCCACACCTATGTCCGCCGTCGCAGCGAGTGGCCCGTCTGTGTGGGATGAGTGGGACATGTGAGCCGAGAAACTATGTTCGGAGTACGGGATGTGTTTAGTCGATTTATTGTATATCTGTTAAGTAGAATCACCTTTACCTTATTCTGTCATTATTTACGCGGAAACTTACTCTTATTCCAATTCGATACCACGCCTGGGGTCACCCCAAATCAACCTTCCTTGGGCTGCATGCATCTAACGAGTAACAACAATATTATTCCATGAGGTATAAGGCAAGGCCAAGGTCTAAAAGATTCTAGGTTATGATAAGGAGTGTGTAGTGCAGGTATGAATGATATCCAAAGAATAAATGACCCTCTTGAGGTCCTAACTAGACTGCCACAGCCAATGGCGTGACTTCGTCAACATGAGCAGGTAACTCAGTGACCTTCTCCACATCCTCCTCCGCATCTTCCTCCGCATCCCCCTCCTCACGAGGTTCTTCAGGCTGGTTCATTGCTCCGCCCTTGTAGTCCCACTCCTTTAGTCCTACAGTCCCACCCAGAGCCCTCCACTTCGACAACGACATTTCCTGCCTAGACTCACACAACTTGACAAGCGCAGGCCAGTATTTCTCGTGTGTGTACTCGAAGTCGCGGTCACCTCCCCACCACTCGGCCATAAGCATGTCTCCGGTAAAGAGGTTGTCCTCGACGGTGCGAGGGTTGAACTTCATTTTTTCGCGGGAGACGGGGTCAATGAAAGGGTTGATGAGTTTGTAGAACATGTTGAGATAGAAAGGCACGTTGAGAATAAGTGCGGCGCCGAGCCGTTCGGGGTAGTGATCCTGCAGAATATTGAGAACTGTTCGTGCCACGCTCAAAGAGGGATTCTTGGCTTTATCTCCGTAGTTAATGAGGAGAGCAAGAGCCCTTTTTATACATGTGTGAGTTGGAATGGACGGCCATTAAGGAAAAGGTAAGCCTCACTCGACGCCGGGATTCATGAGATCGATGGTTCTTTCCAGCATCCACACGGTGAATTGAATTTGACGTGTTGGCTCTTCTGTATTCTGGCGACTGGGGAACAAGTACAACCCTGGCCTTCCGCGAACGTCATAACCGAATAAGACTTGCTTGCCAGTGACAGCCTTGGAGGCAAATATTATTTCGCTGGCAGTGGAAGAAATTTCATGAGAACGAGGCTCCTTACCTCAGGTTCGACGTGACTGGTCGACACCACGTCGTAGATTCCATATTCCCGCCTCCACTTCAGGGTCGCCTCTAAGCGGAGGATGGCTGCCGCTGTCGACTTCCACTTCACAGCACGAAGATACCTGCAAATACGTGTGTTAGACGAAGAATACGCGACCAGCATTGTTTTTAATGACCTGAGGAGACATTCACGAGAAAGCCAGAATTTTTCGGCTTCTGTGAGTTCGCCCTTTTCCTTGATCCCAGGAGTCGAGTAAGCAGGGTCAGAGAAGTGCTTGAGCACCTCATCGTACATACTCTGCTCAGCATCTGTTAGGATTGCCCTTGGGTCGGTGTCGCAAGTCGTAGGGGGCACGATGGGCTCGTGGACTTTTTCTGACATGGTGGCAAGAAGTGACAGGAGACCTAGAGGTGGAGGCGAGGAAGATGAACGGCGCGACCCGTGTGAGGCCACATATGAGTCTTCAAATCAAATCTTGATCAACCCTGAGCAGTTGTGGTCATAAATAACGTATTTGAGGCGGGGATCATTTGTCGTACGACGAGGACGTGAAGTCGGAAGTTGTCGGTGTCATATTGTCTGGTGAGCTCGTGAAGCGCGTGCGCGTGAGCTCGAATTGTGTCCACGCGACCAGATTCCGATTCGGACATGCTGCAGTGTTTTGCTGCAGTCCGATTGTCACAAAGGGTCTTCTTCTGTTCACACCCATATCCTCGCCATCCATCTCTCCTCGCATTTCATTTCTCTCGAAGGACCCTTTCAATTTCGCGAACAGAATCGATCTCGACAAGCGGCATGTATCCCCCGATCAAGCCATACCTCACCGGAAATCTCAAAGTGTCCGATATCCATACCCTCTAGTGAGTGTGACCCCTCAGGGGCCCAAGCAAACCTACAGATATCTCTGGATAGTTATGAAGTATCTGGAAACAAAGAAGGGACGCCAGGTGCGCTGCAAGTCCGCTCCGAGACTTGCATGAGCCCGCTAATCCTAGGACAATAGTGGTATTCCTTCACGGTTAGAGTTTGTCGTCAACTGTCACAACAAATTGTTTGTTGACTCAGAGGACTGGTAGGAGGACCAGGCGGCGGCACCGACGAACTCGATCGCTCTTTCTTCAACCCAGAGAAGTATAAGGTGCATTCCTAATACTTGGGTGAATACCTGCAGGCTGATCTTGAGCTGATTAGATTGTTCTGTTCGACCAGAGGGGCTCTGGAAAATCCACTCCGTACGAACACCAACCCCTCACAATTCAGCGGCCTGTACTTACCCTCGCGTCTCCAGGAGCGCTTGCCTGGAAGAAAATACGACTTGGGATCTCGTGATGGATACAGAGAAGGTCAGGGAAGAGCTCAAGATCGATAAATGGCACGTCTTTGGTGGTTCTTGGGTTCGTTCGTTTGTACTTCTATGGATCTCGTTGGATAACTAAAGGTATCTTCAGGGCTCGACGCTCTCTTTGGCCTATGCCCAAGTAAAACGATCAAGATTGTGTGTTCCCCAACCTCAAACCTGACTAGATACTTCCCAGACCCACCCCGATCAAGTGAAATCCCTTATCTTGCGGTGAGTTGCAAATGAAGCAAGGTTCACAGGTTCATTGGAGTTGACGTTGTTGTTTTCATAGAGGAATTTTCACTCTCCGAAAGAGGTACGGTTCTTGAATTTACCTCGTTCTTCATCCAGGTTTGACAAGTGCAATGATAGCGAACTCAAGTTCTTCTATCAGGAGGGGACCTCGCATTTGTTCCCTGAAGCCTGGTAAGGACTGGTCTACCTTGAGCACGAAAGGGAGACTGATCAGTTTATGCTCCGTAGGGACGAATACGTTGCGCCCATTCCTGAGGCTGAACGCGCCGATTTGATGCTTGCGTATCACGCGCAACTCAATTCCGCTGACGACGAAACACGCATCAAAGCAGCGAAAGCCTGGGCCAAATGGGAGTAAGCATGCCAAGTTGGACGATCTCTGCATATTGGGTCCTTATCAGACTTGTCAGGATGGCTACATCGAGGCTTTTTGTCGACCCTGCCTACATTCAGCGCGGTGAGGATGACGAGTTTGCAAAGTATGCTTCGCTTTTCCCCGTTATTTTATCTTCCGTGGGCTGACTAGACCACTTGAAGTGCATTTGCACGAATCGAGAATCATTACTTCGTGAATGAGGTACGTGATGTTTTTATCAAGTTCGACAGACGTGATGAAACCTTTTGTTCAGGGATTTATGAGGGACGGGCAACTCTTGGAGAAGCAGGCAATCGATAAGATGTGAGCATCTCGTTTGTTCGACATCTCTGTCTAATATATCATTTGCCAGTCGCCACATTCCAACGATCGTTGTGCAAGGCAGATACGACGTCGTTTGCCCCGTTCGTGCATTTTCGTTGTCCTAAAACTCGCAATGCTAACACGATTATCAAGGCCACCACCGCCTACGCCTTGAAGAAGGTGTTCCCTGAAATGGAACTTCACATCGTTCCAGATGCAGGGCACTCGTCGCGTGAGGAGGGAATCGCTAAACTTCTTGTGGAGGTGGGTCTCTGTTTACCGTGATCCTGTACCAGTCTGATAACTTGGAAACAGGCAACCAATAAATTTGCGGATTTGTAGCCACCGGTGCACGCCGCACATTGTTTGGATCGAGGCGACGGGGACTCAGAGGTATACAGACCCGTAGTCCCAGAAACATTGTACTTGAAGCATGGAATAACACACATCAGGACAGTCAGTGTCTTTTTGCATTGAATGTCTGTCTGCAAGGGATACTCTAAACGTACTACAACTTGCGTGTAAAACTTGTTCTGTCACGACTGAAGTGAGTCCCTCGAAAACTGCGGCTCTCTCTCTACGGGCTGGATTTAAACAATGGCCCAACTGCGGGCCTCCACGCTCGCAAGCCTTGGGACGTTCGCATAGTTTCCGAAGCCCTTCGTCAATACTCGGACCGCGTTCAGAGGTCATGTGTCTTGAGGAAAAGCCTCAGGCTGTCCAAACGTCGCCCTTCTATGGGCCTTTCGACCCATCATTTGGCTCCACGTTATATATACGAACGTAGACTCGGACTCCCGTCGTATTCCCTCCACGCCATGCTGCTGACAGTGCTTCCAGTGACCGCTTTGTTTCTCTCTGCACTTGCCGCCACGCCCAGCGTTCAAGTTGGAACCACTGTGAAACTGGACTGTACGTTCTTTCTTTCTGAATGTCCGACGGTTTGTGTACACACGGGTGCCGCACAGATGGGACATTTGCTGGCGCTAGAGATGGCTCTACTGGAATAATCTCTTTTAGAGGTGTCCGATATGCGGAGGCGCCGATTGGTGACCTCCGCTGGCGCGAACCAGTCTCCCCTCCAAAAGAACATCTTGGCACAGTCGATGTATCAGAGGTAAAGACTCTGGCAAACTTGAAACCTGTACATTCCGGTCTCAATCAACTCCTAGTTCCGAAGCATATGCGTGCAAACAACGCAAACGTCCATCGAACCTGGATCCTCTGAGGATTGTTTGTTTGGGAATGTCGGTCACCGGCGGGCCTGCCTAGTCCCACGAGATGGTGCTGACTCTCTTAAAAAAGGTATATGTCCCACCAAACACAACAACAGGGCAGCTTCCCGTTATGATCTGGTTCCACGGTCAGCACAAGAGGAAAAAAGATTGAATATGATCGCTGAAGTTGTCGAATTTCCAGGCGGAGGTTACCAGGCTGGCAGTACGCATGACAACCTCCCAGACGCCATGCTGCAGCCACCTGCGTCACCCGTAATATTTGTATCATTCGAATATCGATTAGGTCAATTCGGCTTCCTAGGTAAACACTCCCTCTTTGCATCCGAAGCATCTGGAATAATGGGTTTTCTGGAAGGCGGAAGGACAGTGAAAGAAAATGGTGCATTGAATGCTGGCCTCCTGGACCAGGTAACATGATCGTGGACGGCTAAAGAACAAAACCATAATACTTTGAACAGCGTGCCGCCCTTCGTTGGATCCAGAGGTATATCGAGAATTTTGGTGGCGACAAAAGGTTAGGCGTGGTCCGGGTCCAGTATATGAAAGGAATCCTTCTGACATAAGGATGTGCGGCAGTCGCGTTACGATCTGGGGACAATCGGCAGGGGCAGGGTCCACGATGTTCCACGCAAGTTTTATCCCGCTCATTATTCTAGGACCACAAATCATAACAGCTTATAGGTTTTGGCAGAAGGGGGAAATCGGGGGGGTCTTTTTCGCGCAGCTATGGGCGACAGCCCACCATTGACCTTCTTACCATCATATGATGATGCATACGTGGAAGCCATCTTCAATCAATTCGCATCATTTGTGTAAGCTGCATTCGGTCGTCATGTTACTCTGCGCCACACTTATTTAAACATCATCAGGGGGTGTGACGACGATAGTGACGTCATGAAATGCTTAAGAAGCGCTGACAGCAACAGACTTGCACTAGCTGGTAGTCAGACCATTGCAGCCCGCTCTGCAACCCTTTTTACATTTGCACCTATCATCGATGGATCGTTCCTTAAAGAAAGGCCCGTCGAGGCATTCAGAAATGGGCACTTTGCCAAAGTCCCGCTTTTCTTTGGGTATGTTTTTCGTCTCTGGTTGGTTTATTCATTGGTGACTTCCACTCAAAAAGATCTAATACAAATGAGGGTGCTCGGTGGTCAGCGGAGCTACCAGATGCCTCAGCCAACACCTCAATGCCGAATGCAACCCAGACTACGGTGTACAATTTCCTCCATGGCCAATACGCGAGCTTCTCGCGCCCCTCATTCGATCGTGCCATCGCCGAGTTTTATCCCTTGAGCGACTATGCAAACTTCAGCCTTCAGGGCCAGCAAATGTATGGCGAAATGCGGTATATTTGCACCGCCGAGCTTATCACAGGCTCCGCTTTCGACCACGGCGTTAAAGCATTCCAGTACCAGTGAGCATTACCTCAGCTACTTTGTTTTTATCCGTTCATGTGGTTTTCATAAGCTACGACAACCCCATCCTGGGCTCGAATCACGCAGCAGAACTTGCAGGACTGTTCCCGACTGCTCCCCCAGCAGACAAGGAGGATGGAGACCTCTTCGCGGCCATGAGGGAATATTGGACGACGTTTGTCGGGACTGAGAGTACAAGTACTACCAACCTAGTTACCTGGAAGGTGAGACCCCCTACTAGAATTCAGCGGTTCTTGTCGCGGACCCCATCGACTAATACGTAACGTGTCCTTCAGCCCGTGGTCAACTCCGTTGGTGACCCTCGGATTTTACTCCATCCTGGAGCCATCAAGTTAGAGAATTTGACAAACGCCTTGTCCGCGAGATGTGCCTTTTGGCATGGGATTTCAGAGGAGTTGAACGTGTGACGATGTAGTGCAGGATACGCACTAGTCAGTACAAGCGAGGACGCTGGCAAATCCCAAGAGCATCGTTTTGAAAAGCTCTAGCATGTTGGCTCCGTTTTATCGATATCATGATGAGTACAGTTCTCTAAAGTAGCTATGTCGTAAATATAACGAGTGACAGGCGCAGACGAATGATGAATGGAGACAAAAGTGACAGAGAGCGAGATAACTTGACATATAATGTGAAATAACATGCCCTAAAAACAACAAATGGAATAAAGAGTGTGTGGCACGAGCCCACAAGGACAACATGGAACATTAGAAGGAAAGAAAGAATAAATGTAGAGAATAAAAAGAAAAGCGGTCATGCATCATGAGTGAGTATAAGCAACATCCAGCGCCCCTACACCTCTTCCTCAGACGAAACCAGCGGCTGCACTTGCCCTTCGATGCGCTGCCCGTGTACCCGCAAACGGTACAAGCACGTGAACTCACGGCCCCAATTGCTCTTCATTATCAGGACAACGACCCCAAAGTCCACCCCAAGAGCACGCAGTTCCGGGTCCACAGGGAACGTCTGTACGTTCCGCGGCGCATGGACATCATACGCGAAGTTTGCGACCCGAACATACAAAAGGTCGCGGGGCAGTGTTCTGGGCGGCTCGGGTTCCTCATCGACCTCTTCCCCGTTCTCCTTTGCCGCCTCCCTCAGTCTACTCCTCTCCGCCAACCACTCTCGTATCTTCTCTGAATTATCCATGCCCTCCACCAAGCCCCAAAGCTCCATCTCTCGTGGTGCTGAGCGCATGTCGAACGCAACTTCCGACGCGACATGGTCAATAGTGACCTCGTCGATATAGATCGGGGCCGCGAGCGCAACGCCAAGTTGCCCAGAATGGCCCTGAACGGGCCAACAGTGTCCGTTGTGGAGTTCGTGGTGCAACGCCGACACTGGTGGCCGCCCGATGGCGTACCCATTGCCAGTGATGTAGCCGAATATTGAGCCGCGGAGGGTCGAGGGAGTTATCTCGTATGTGGGGCTGGTGAGAGACGGAATGACTCGTGCTCCGCCAGAGTGTAAGGCGTAGTCAGGTCGCGCGATAGTGTCTTTGCTATAAGTTGACACAGCGGTGTCGACCAGGTGTCCGATAAGGGAGGTCACGTCCTGTCCGTCTGACGACTTGATGGTCAGCCCCGACTTGGCTGCGCTCCCCGACGCAAGTTTGTTCCACCACGCAGCACCAGGGCTAGCATTACTTGACGAAGATGCGGCTTTCTTCCCAATCTCCAGTGCTTCCTTGACCCCACCTTCCACACCTCCTACCCGCTCCTCCAAAGCTCGAACCCTCGCCCTAGCCTCCTCATCGTTTGCGGGCTCGTCAGAACGTGGCGGAAGTCGTTGCTGCTGCGAGGCCTGAACTTGCGCCTGAAGCACCTCGATATCCCGTTGCACCACGCCTAAGCCCTCGTTCGCGGCGTCCCTCACCCTTGCCTCAACTTCCGCCACCTTCCTGCTTTCCGATCCCACCTTCATCTCCAGGAGTCCAAGTTTTCCAGCCGTCTCCGATCGCACCTTTTCTTCAGTGTCTGCGCGCATCTGCAACTTCTCATTCTCCAGCGACAGCTCGGCCAATGCCGCCTCGAGGACCTGCAACCTTGCGGCGAACTCTGCGACATTCGCTGCGGGTGCTTCAGGTGCTTGATACACGGGTGGCCGGCTTCCCAAGCGCGGGACAACATATTGTAGCAGGGGCTCGCGTAGCGTATATAAACCACTGATTGCGAGACCGAGTATGATTGCCTTGAGTAAAGGGCCAGATGATGCTCGGGCTGCCAAACGAAAGGGCCGGAGAACCAATATGTCGCAAACATGCCCCATGAAGCCACCTGAGAAGTAGAAGAAACTCGAAAAGAGGCTCCATCCTAGAATGATGAGCGAAAGGATTTTCGCCATTATATAGTGGACGAATTGGCCGAGGGGTCCACCTATGCGGGAGGAGGGGGGACGCGAGACGGATCGGCGTTGTGGTTGCGGTGGCGGATGTTGTGGTTCGTCCTCAATGTCGGGTAGGAAGTCTTCATCGCCTTCAGGGATGGAATTGAGGCCCTGCTCAATGTCCATTGAGGTGTCAGGCCCATAATCATCCTGGTAAGAGAGTTCACGAGGTAACGAAGGATGCCGTGTTGTTTCCGGTCGTAGTGATGTACGCTGATTCAGAGAAACCTGATATCAGGACTAAGGTCACGGAGAGCGAGTTACAGAAAAAGACAAAGGCACACCTGTTCACTTGCTTCGTCGCTCTCGGTTGCTTCGTCTCCCTCGGCCTCACCAGCTGTTCCTTTCTTGCCCCTCTTCTTCTTCTTCCTCTTGTCGGGAGCTATCACGGGAAGGTGATTCATAGATCCTGCCGGCTCCTTCTTCTTCTTCTTTCTCCTTTTCGTCTTGCCATCGCTTTCGTAGTCCTCATCCGACTCTTCGTCGGACTGAGTAGGTTTATACGCCCGCTTATCCACCGACATACGGCCTCGCTTGTGCGTCTGCGGTCCATTCATGCGCCGCGCGGAGGTGGACTGATTCTGGTATTCTTCCTCCTCGTCCTCGTACCCATAACTTTCCTCTCTGGTATTTCGCTGTTCACCAGGTCCTGCCTGTTGCAGCTTTTGCTTGACGTAAAAGCTCGCAGCACCAACTACATCTTTGGCCGCGCTGACCATTTCGTCGAATGGGCTCTTTCCGCGTTCATTCCTCGCAGTTTGTTCTTCTTCCTCAGAGTCAGGGACTCCATTCCTAAAAGACGCGCTTTTGGAGATAGGTTTTCGCGCGGCATGTGAACGACTAGTGCCAGCTCGATTGTTTGAGACTTGTAGACGCTTAGCAGCTGTCGCTGCGGCCTGTTCAAATTCTTCTGAGGTGCTTCTGCCAAGAGGGTTCCTGTGCGGCTGCGAGGTGGTGACACCAGAACTCCATGACTGATTTGGAGTGTTCATCGAGGTCAAAGCCGTATTCACAGCTGTGTTAAATGCCCCGGCGATGTTGACGGAAGTATCAGGATAGTCCCAGCGTCCAGGCTTGAGTGGTGATGTGATTGTCTTTGTGGCTCCTGGTCGAGATATAGCCTGCTCCTGTTTTAAGCGGCGAAATCTGTCGAGAGCGGGGGCGTCGGCTTCGAGGTCGCGGCGAGGAGACACGGGTTCTGTATGTCTTTCATCTTATCAGAAAAAAAAAGTTATAAAGACGCGAAAGAAAGGTACCCGTAGATAGCACTAGTTGGTGGTAATGGTTTTGGGTCCCTTGGTCCGTTAGATGGTGGTTTGTTGAGAAAAGTGTTGTGATCGAGGCGGCGTGAGCTTTGAAGGGGAGTTTGGCCAAATGACATGGACTTGCCGCCCGCCTTGTGGTGTGAATGTGTGATGGGTGTGGTCAAGGTATCTGCATGAAAGGCTGAAACGAACAGAACCGTACATGCGCGTGTTCTTTTGTTGTCCTTTGTTTGTATCACACCACAATGCGCGTCCCACCCTCCGTTCATTGTATGTCCATTGTTTTCATTAGGGTATATATTGTATTCCATGTCTTTGTGCTGTTCTGGCCACATTTTTCGTCCTTGCCAATCCCCGAATGCTTGCCAGAACCAAGGGGGCAATGTTGTTCTCTGCGAACATAATCGCCGCCGGTTGATCGGCAGACTCGGAATTGTAGCTGACTCGTCGGAACTAGTCCCGATACCCTCGTCCAAAAATCGATTCGGGAAGACAGTCTCGTTCAATATGATATGGATAGCTGAGCGTGTTTTCAATAAGCTTGAAGCTATGTATATGTGCTTCCATGCGCACGGGTTCACCGCTAGTTATCATATCGTATAAAATGAAGACCAACGTCGTGGCCGGTTTGACTGAAAGACAGTCACTCTGTCACTGCTGCCATATCCGCCGTTTCATCTCGCAAGGATCCTGAACCCGCCCCCTACTCTCAGAGGTTTACCTTCCTCGGGCCTCTCCTCCGACCGGCGCGTTACGGCACTCAGGGGAATCCTCGCATTACGGTCTTCACTCGAAAAGGAGAGGACCCCCTCGTTTTCGAACTCATTGATGCGGTCGTCCTTTCCCAACATCAAGACGCAATTAGTACGAGCCCCATCCCCAGTCCGATATTCTGTCTGCTCAGAGCCACATACATAGAAGCCATCGTCCAAGCGGCAAATTGACAGGCTCGCTGAGCAAGTCAAAAATATTCTTGACCCTTATCGAGCTCAAGTTCATAAAATCACTCCGAAGACGAGTAAGTCGAACGTCGGGTTTGAAGTTCATCATTCACTTTCTCGACCTGTAGTCGTATCCTCTCTATCACTTACGGCTACGAATTGTGCAACTGCCCTGACTCGCCAAATATCATTTCACCCTTCTAGGAACGCAGATCTCACCAGCGGTAAGCTGCTCGATCGCGCGACCAACGAGACGCAAAAGCAAGACCTTTCTGGATAGTTCAGTGCTATGGATTTTCTTACAATCCCCTTAATCGGCTAGACAATTGGAGCATCCGCCAAACCCTGCCCTCGCAACTGTCCTTCCCTCTACTAATTGATCCCTGAAGCCATTCGCGCCACAGCCTAAGAATTCCATCCCAGCCTTCTCTAAACATGGGGAAAAGAGGGTGTGTCCATTGCTTGCATGGCGTTCAAGTGGGAGGACGAAGATGGACAATTTCTTTGTTGTATCCGCGAGTAACGGGTGCTCGCGCGGCCCAGAGAAACATTTCACGAAGTTCAGTTTGAAAGGGTGGCGAGCAAGACATGGTCGTGGATTATGGTTTGCAGGAACTGTTGGAGTTTCTTGGAACCCGTGCTCAATACTGGTACTGGGCTGAGTGAGGTACAACTATAAAGATACAGATGAACACGTTCTAGCAGTTTACACCATACATTTTTCCTTCCACGACATGTCATCATGTAAAACCCGCCCTCTCAGCGTTGTCCGTATTTCATGACAACTTGATGCGTTTTTTTAAGTCCATTAGGGTAATGTATTACATGTGTCAAGCGTGTGCTATGTAAGGCAACATTTTAGTTCTTGCCCGAATGCTTGTTAGGAGAGCCAAGGGCAAGAGCGTCGGCAATCTTGAAGAAGATGTCGATGTTGTTGTCTGCAAGAACCACCGTTAGAGGTCACACGACCAAGGCGACCGGGGTCAAAGTACTCACAGACACCACGGAAAGTCTCGGCACCAGGACCGTTGGCGAACACAGAGACGTCTAAGCAACCAACACATTCAAGATTATGACCGCAGATTAAGCAAGGAGGAATACACGTACCAGTAAGCGAGTGCACGCCCTGAGCCTCGTTGGTGGGGAGGGTGCCGTTGATGGTGAAGCCAGCCTGATGATCAGCAGGGTTGACTTCATAACCGCTCGTGCCGGCGGTAGCGGGGAGTCGAGGGCCTGTCGGGTTGATGGCGTACGTCTCGCGGCTGCATGTACACCACGCTGGTCAGTCACATGTAAAACGACATCGTGGGTTCAACGCACTGGTCGGGGTTAGCACCAAAGCCAGCAGCGTAGGTATAGCGGGGGTTCCATTGGACGGGGAAGTTGGCGCCCTCAGTGCCGAAGACGACAGTGTCGTTGTTGGGGAGCGATCCCTCGGCGACAGTGTAACCGCTGAGACCGGAGTTCTGGTACACGCCAACTACGCCACCGGGTAAGTCGTCAAATCAGAAGGAAGTAAAGCATGTGACGTACCAGCCTTGCGCTTCTTGCGGTCATCGGTCTGGGCAGTAAGGTACTTGGTATCAGCACCACCGAAGACGTCGAATCCGTGACCGTGGTCGGCAGTGACGACGATGAGGGTATTCTCGTACTCGCCAATCTTCTTGAGGTCTGTTTTAATATCAGTACTCGGGCTTTGACTTGAAAATGTAAGAAACGCACGAGCGATGGAAGCACGGATGGTGTCGTCGAGCTCGAGGAGTTCACCGAGGGCACGATCGTAGTCAAGAACGTGCATCATCTTGTCGATGCTGGCAGCCTCGGACATCATGAACCAACCGGTGTTGCCCTTCTTCTGGCGAGCCTGGAGGACATCGATAGCCTTGATGGTCATCTCCTTGAGACCGGGTTGGTCGAGGGCGTCTGTTCCGTCGCCGTTCGGAGCGTTCTTCTGGTTCTTGAGGTTCTCAGGGAAGACGTGACGATCAACCCACTTGGCCCTGCAGCCCGATAATCAGCAAAGTAGACACCACATGCATGAGTGGTCGTACATGTTCGACTCTATCGAGAGTTTGGATGAGTTGACGATAGATCCATGAAGATATCGTGAGACGTACTAGAGAAGATACCGAGGACTTTCTTGTCGTTGCTGACCTTCTGGAGTTCAGTGTTGCTGTACACAACATTGTAACCCTTATTGGCGAATGCCTTGTAGTAATCTTGACCACCGGGGGAACCAGGGCCAGCGATGAACTGCTCAGCACCCCCACTGTCAGTTTCAAATTAGCTACTCTGCAATTGCCAGAAAGCTCTAAGGACCAACCCGAAAACGACATCGGGGCCGTCGCAGGTGGCAGGCCATGGGATGGTGCTGTTGACGCCAGTCGCGCCCTCGAGGTACTCCTGAACGACCTGGGCATACTGGTTGCGGTCACGGGTGGCAGAGCAGAGAGCAGCTGATACGAGCACGTTAGAAGATGGACAAGGGATGTATGAGGCTAGAAAGGTATACCAGGCGTGGCGTCGGCGATGAAGGCGGTGGAAACCATCCCGATGGGACCGCCAATGACGCGACGGAAAAGTTGGGCAATGGTCTCCAACTTGGGATCATCGAAAGAGTTGGGGGACTATAAGTGCGTGTCAGAGCTATGATTCTCAAAATAGTTGGCATTGAAGGACGCACGCTGTCGGCGTAGACGTTGAGGGCACTGACGGAGCCCTTCTTTCCAGTGTACAGAGCAGTTGCGGAGTTGGCAGAATCAGTAATAAACGAGTCAAGGGAGTGTGTCATTTGGCTGTTGAGGGATCATCAGAGTCCGTCACCGATGAAGGGAAGACCAGAGGAGGACATACTGGCCGAGGGCTTCCATCTGATCCATCTGCATGAGGGATTGGTAACGACCGTTGACGGACTTGTGGGCAATGAGACGGGCAGCGGTAATCATGGCCTGGGTCATGCCTACATACAGACGACGCGTCTTACATTGAGAAACGCGTCTTACAAGCGCTCAGATAAGTCACGTACCATCACCAATGAAGAAAAGAACATTCTTGGCCTGGCGCTTCTTGGCGGGTTCACGGACGACCCAATGAGCGACGGTCTCGCTTCCACCGTAGTACTTGAGCTTGGCCTGGTAGTCACCGGGCTATTGTAAACGTATTGATCAGTATGGTACATTGATGACAAAAGGTTATTTGGCTTACAGTGGTGAGCTTGACTCCACGGAATGCCTTGGCGGCGACGTTCACGGGAGTAGGAGAACCAGCATCTTGCGCGAAGAGATCCTCGAAGTACCTAAATCGAATTGAAGCCAGATTTATGGAGTTGATGAAGATCCAACACATACGAGAAAGACCACTTCTCCAATGCGGGCTCCTTTTGCCCAAAGAACGCCGCCGCGTCCTTGCACGCGCCCTTCCCGCTCTGGATGCAGAAGGTGAACTTCTCATCCGGCACGCCGGTGTCAGTGGGGCGAGCCTCAGAGCCATTCACAGGCGCGTGCACCTCGAGCCTGACATCAAAGTACTGGCCGACGAGGAAGTCAGTCTGGTCCGGGGGGAAGACACATCCAAGCTTGGGGCAAGCACCGAGACGCTTGAAGTATTGCGCCGAGACGGCGTTCGCAAGCAAAAGGGTGGTGACAGTGACGCTGGTAGCCCTCCACATAACGAGGTTTGGATCAGGCAGGCAATGGCGGACAGGTTGAATGGAAGGGAGCCTTTATAGTGTTAACGTTATAGTTCCTGGCATCTGTCACTACAGGGACGAGAATGCGCGCTTGGGCGCGCCTGAAATAGCTCATGCTGGTCAAGATGCCTGTGTCGAAGCACACGTTGATGGTGTGTGAGGCGCATGTTTCGTTCGTCAAGGGACCAAATGGTTGCTAGTTAGACTTTGAGGATCAGGAAAATTCCTACCGTGACCGACGTTCGCTCAAGAGCAAGATCCGTAATCTTGCCAAGGAAAGGGGTATGACAGAAGTCAACGAGAAAATTCAACAAACGTGCGTATTGTCCATATGCTCTACTTGTCAATTTCTACATTACTTCAACTCGCCGATACAGCTGGCGACGAACAACAATCAGCGGATACGGCAGTAATATGTATGGCCAACAAAATGCAATTCTTGAGTTCAATGATTGTCAACCAACAGTAACGTAATTGCGTTGATTCGTGGGTAGGTCGACAAGTGCGAGGGAACCCTGGAGCGCGCCGATTGAGCGCAAAGCTTACTTGCAAGTTACGCTTTACTTTGGTCTCGCTAAACCCAAAGCATAAGTAGCATGCCACCTAGTGAAGTTTTCCTGGTGCCGTTTATGATCACAAACAATAAGAGACGGTTTTTTGATGAGTTGAAAATCAGGACTCACATTACTTGGTGCACGAGAAAAAAGGGCTGGCAGCCTTCAAGGTTATCATGAGCCACTCTACATATCCTCCGCGCCCCACTGATAACTCTCCAGCCCTTTACGTTTTCTCTCGTTCTTGCTCTGGAATAGCTTCTTCTCGAAGCCGTTACCTCGGTCTAGTATGGAACAACGAGATCAACGAAGAGAGTAGGATCTAACTTATAGCCACTTACCGACACCATCCCATCTGTATCCGGGCTTTATTCCGAATCGATTTGGCGGTGGTGGAGGACCATTGTATTCAGGTTTACGTGGGCCCTTGGCTTTTGATTTCTAGAGAATGGAACATGATTCAATCTCAAAATTGCGCATCAGACAACCCGAAGTACGCACCGTTAGGAAAGCTGCTGCGGGGTCGTTCCATAGCTCTTTCGCTTTCATCTCCTCGTTGAGGTCCGCATCGTCAGCATGTCGCGCAAAGTTTTTCCCTCGTTGTTTCTCCATCTCCAACTTCTGTTTTTCCTTCTCTTCTCGTTGCACAAGACCTTTGCCCCATTCCATCTTTTGAGCTTCCTTCTCTTCGCGCTCACGCTTTAGACGCGCTGCTTCGGCTCGTGCAGCTTTAGTGTCAATCTTCTTCCCGCTCGCGTCACGATACACCGTCTCCTGCGCTTGAGCAATTTCCTCCGCAGTGACAACCGGCGTAGCGTCCTTCCTCCCCATCGTCTTCTGTAGCTGACTCGCCGTCATTAGGCCTCCCACGAGGCGCTTCGGTTCCTCCACAACCACCGGCTGCTCATCTTCAGGCGGAGGAGTTTCCTGCTTGACACCTTCGCGGACCGTTGCCCAACCAGAGCCTTCCTCCGTCGGTTCTACCCTCCGTTTCTTGAAGCCTCGATCACTTGCGACGACCGCCTCCACCACATCGTCCACATCTTCCTTCTCTTCAGCACCCCAGCCACCATCCTCGTCACGGAGATTTGCCAGTGATGTAGCGGGCGTTGACGAGGCCGCCTTCCGTTTCTTCTTCTTCAACGGTGCCGTTTTCGCAAGGATGGCGTCCGCTTTGGGC
Source organism: Tephrocybe rancida (assembly GCA_018858115.1). Taxonomy (NCBI): domain Eukaryota; kingdom Fungi; phylum Basidiomycota; class Agaricomycetes; order Agaricales; family Lyophyllaceae; genus Tephrocybe; species Tephrocybe rancida. Next base: position 35,862 of record JABCKT010006497.1, read on the forward strand.
CCAGACATGTACTTTTCAGCAAGATACGACTTGAGGCCCGACATGGTGAGACCAGGGGCAAGTCCAAGCGAGCAGTAAGGGGATAGAAAAGAAGCCAAGGAGATACAGGAGAACTTGCCAGTGAGGACTCGAACACCAAGTTCGGCGACTGCCATGACCTCTTTGCTGACTAAGTGTTGCGTCACTCTCTCAAAATAGATATTTGGTATGTTATCTCCATGAAACACATGGGCACATGGTGTAGTTGGTTATCACGCCCGCTTAGCACTCCTTTGCTATCCTGCGGGCGGTCCCCGGTTCAATTCCGGGTGTGTCCACTTTTTGCCTCCTCAATTCCTCTACTTGTAGCAGAGCAAACAATGTATGTCTCTTTTCAAAGTTCCATTGCAGAATGCATTCCAAGTAAGAAAAATCCAATATGTTGGCTATCATATAATGTAATAGACATGGCTGTAAGCATAAATCAATAATACAGAGTAAGTACAAAGTATCGTGCTCGCTCTCAACTCGATCCCACAACGCTTTAGGAAGTAGCATCGCTAAGGGATGATTCGTCGTCTTGCACAGACTGTTCGCGAATGATTACATCTTCCTTTCTCGCCGATACACCAGTCAATAGAATAACAGCTGTTGACAATATTCCCGCAGCGAGCACAAATATCGCCTTGGGGAAGAACGCCACTGTCGAACTATACGTCAAGGCATAGATATATGGCTATGGATGGGTCTTTGGTAAATGCCACGTCAACAATAAGAAGGGTTGTTACTTACACTGATTATATGCGCAATCGCAGATAAAACAGCTATTCCACCGAACAGTGCTCCAGTTTCCGATCCAAAGCCGCACGCATGAAGACAGACCGCGGCAAGCGAATGGAGAGAGGGATTTCCTCCAGAAGTAAATGAGGATAGGCACGAAAGCCCAATATACGTGGCTTGCGAAGATGTCGGAGACAAGGCGACGAGGGCGTCTGCTAGACCGTCCACAGCAAGAGAAGCTTGAACAAGACGCTTATCGAACTTCAACTCGGCCGCAAGGTGTCCAGCATCCGGGCCTGGACCATTTGGCTTGGGCTTTAAGTAAGAAATTAGGACTGAAGATGAGACTGAGTGGCATTCTTGAGATCATGGGCAATGGGCAAAGCACGTACTGGGCAGGAAGACGAGAAGGTTGAAAGCCCTCGAAAACCATAAGAGGGACATGTAGTATCCCAGCTGCAGGACAGTCAGGAAATGTGATCAAACCAAAGGTGATCCAATGCACCTCCGCAGCATTCCAAGAGTACACATGTTGCGCGTATAGATACTTTGCCGAATACACGCCCTGCCAACTACAGTAAGCAACAATCAGGTCAAAAACAAAGGACTCGGAGCACCGTTGACACAAGATAGAGGAACAGGCCCATTCCGACTAGCGTGAGATTATAGTTTCTTCCCCGCCGTCCTGGAACAGAACGAGGGGCGAACATGGCGATGGGAATGATAAGTGCGCCAATGAAACGGCGAATATAATCGCGAATGACAATCAAAGGCGAGTTCTTGGAACCAAGCACCTCGTGGTGTGTTGTGTCGTACTCCGGTGCAGTAGGTTCTCGAGACTCTGGGCACAGGAGCAGGACATAGAAGAGTGTCGCCGCTAAAAGGCTGATACTAAGGGCGAATGCTTTCTCGACGTCCATTGATGTTGTCTTTGGAAGTACCAAACCGCTGAACTGCAACGATCATTCGTTAATTACCGCGAAAGGTTTTATCACTGGTTGACATACCCATGGCCCCGTAGCCAAACCAACGAAAACAATGCCTTGTATCGTCGAAAATATCTTTGACCTGTATAGGCCATTCAGTGATCTAGTTTCTACGGGTGGATACATAACATGCCGTGATCCATGTCTTGTGCAGTCGGAGGTATAGCTACGGCAACGGGTGAGGACGGAAATGAAAGCTGAGTCACTCGCTCCTTACGCGTGAACAATCCCATTGAAGGACGACAGGCCACCAACCAGACCTTCGAAAATTGGGCCAGCCAGGATGAACTTTTCTGCATGATGACCAAAAATTGAATTCGGCTGCATGACGAGGACGTAAAATAATTCCCTAAACATTGTTCAAGAAGACCGGCAAGACATTGGTTGAGAAGAAGCGCTCACATTATGATTGCCCCCAAAAGAAACAACGCAAGGATGGGTTTCCGGCCATGCACATCACCAAGCCTGCTCCAAAACCCAGTCGCGATGGCACTCAGTACACTCATTAATGTCACGACGGCTGTAATTAAGCTTTAATGAGCAGTATACAAGATGATCGGTGGACACACATGCTTGTATCTTTGCGGCGCGTGCTTGTACGGCGGCGCTGGAACAGTCGACGGTGACATTCGCAAAGTATTGGAGACCCAGCCCATCGGAATCCTCCTCAGCGTTCAAGGCCTGACATGCTATGGCTTTATAGACTTGAATGCGAGGAGACATGGTGACTCCACGCTATAATTATCTGAGAGGCTATTGGATTTAATCGATCGTGATACGAACCGACATCGACACTATGAGAACGACGGGGAGTAACCTAGAAGAAATTTTGAGCAGAGCAATGGGAAGCAGACACAACACTCACCAGTAAGGGTGCGGTTTCAAATTCGTAAGCTTTGGAAGAAATGCTCTAGGGCGTCTTGGTCTCGACTTGCATCTCTGCGAGACAGGAAGGAGTGCCTCGTCCTCCCCTACATGAGATGTTGAGTGTGACTCAGACAGCATATCTTCAAGAGGTATATCGCCAGGGGTATCGACCTGCCTAAATATGAGGCCTGGTCAGATTTTGGACGTGCCGGAGACGAGGCAGAGGGGAATGTGTGAGGTGAACGAATCGAGGGGGTGTCAAGTGGTTGCGGTAAATTCAAGATGTCAAGCTTATCTGATAAGTGAACATTCCCACGTGACACTACGACTCCCGACTCCCGACTCCCCTCATCGGACTCGGGGTTCGGACAAGACCAACCCGATTCGTCGACGCAGAGTATTGCGCAATGTGCTCTCCAGACGGGAATAACTCACCCATCATGCTCCGGAGTAGTAGGGGCCTAGTTTTGGGATGCGTTTGATATGGGCTTTTGACAAATAAGGGCGACAGCTTACCAGTTGTTGGCTCATCTCGGACGTGAGTCGAGCTTTTCTAGCGAAAATGAAGTTGGATTACAGTGGAGTGGAGGATAGCCGAAGGCGTTCTATGATGGTGTGGCGGCGGTGACGTTAGGAGATCCTTAATGTAATCGCTGTAGTTCGCTTCACTGCGAATTGGCATGTGTTCCTCGCATTCCCACCCGTAAAACCTGTAGGAGGCGACGGTTCACAGACAATACCCTCGATGATGCGAATGTGTTTAGATATTGTTCTTAGCTTCTCTGCTTCCGATGTGAATGGAGTTAGGAGCTCTGTAGAGCGAACATCGTCGGGAAGAGCAAGCGAGGTTGGCTGGGTTGAGAATAGAACGCGATCGAAAAGTGTTGTGGGATTCAGTTTCCTTTTTGAGCGACTGTACTCCGATCATCTACGCTCCTGCCAAAGCTTGAACTGGTATACTATTACTTGCTTCCGTCGCAAACCTGATGTCAACTTTTGCTTGAATGGCCTCAAAGTCAGCTCCACCGCCTCTGGCCGAGAGGAGCGACATTCATAAGTCCTGCAAATCTCTGGAGGCACTTCTGAGCATCTTTAATGATTATTGCGAGGCTGCTGGTGCAATAGTCATCTTGCAGAAGAAATTGGCGAAGGCCTTGCGCGATACAGCTGGTGTGAAAACGACGGGTGAAATTGCAGGTCTGTGGGCATTATCTCTTCACTCTCGTTTGTCCAGTACTCATCATACCCTTCATACCCTAACATAACCTAGCTAATGCTCTGAATGCAAGTGCAACCATATTCGAAGTGTCGTCTGACATCGACTCCAAATTTGCCAAAATTTCGGACAAGGAATATGACCTCATTAGTGCAGAAGTCAAGAAGTGGTTCAAAAAGCTAGCTGTCTGTCTTATAGGCCCTACTATAATGTCGATATCGTGCTAACTTTGTGCACTGTCTTATAGAAGGAAGAGAAGATCCATGACGAAAGGATGGCTAATGCCAATGCCAGAATAAAGCAAGCCGGTACATATCCTATGTGCACTTTGTTGACTGTCGAGGCTCATCAACCGCAAGGCCAGGTGTACGAGAAGAAGTCGAAGAAGAACCCTCGCGATACGACCGAGGAACACGCCCGCTATATAAATCTTATCTCATCATTGGGCCCAGAGATATCTCAGGAGAAGTAGTAAGTATCAAATTTACCCTACGTGCGTGCTATATGCTTATGCTTGAATAGCAATCACTCCCTCGATGTTACCCGGCGCCATGCTACAACCACATACAGTGCTGCAGCCTGCCTTTCCAGAGTTGCTGATGCTGAATGGCTCAAGACATGCGAAGGTGTTAGACGATATGCTCCCACAATCGGCCAACTAGGAGAGTGGCGTGCTCTTTGTGAAGGGGGTTGGTCCGGTTCCATTCCGCCGGACCTAATCGACCCTGATGAGAGCCAGCGAATTCAAGATCAGAATAACGCACCGAACAAATCAACAGAGAAGAACCCAGAGGACGAGGAACGTCGGCTGCCGACCACAGTTGGAAACATCCAGGCGAAAGATTCACGGGAATCCACTGAAAATGCTCGTGCTTCCAACACCACTCAACTATCTGGATCGGATCATGAGCCATCTCGAGAACAGCTGGTAATAGAACACTCGCCGGTACACGATAGGAATCACCATCAGAACTCGCCTGTTACTCCCCATCCCGCCCATGAGCATGACGTGTCGAAACCTACAAATTCTCTTGCACCCTCTTCCTACGATCCATCTCACAGCAAAGAAACAAACATGGACTCTGTCCGCTCTTTATCTGCCTTTCCTCTACCGCCCACTCACTTCCCGATACCTCCACGACGTCAGCAAGCGTCACAATCCCAATCATCCCAGTCATCGACGTCATATCCCAGCATGCCGCGGTTGACAGAGTCGCCTCTGCCTGGCGATGCAGATCAATCAGGAGCCCCATCTGTCTCTGATAATAATTTCCCCGCTCAAATGCCTCCGCCATCTCATGTGCAGCAACGGCAGGATGATCCTCACTCGCTGGAGGCGGTTACGTCTTATTCAGCTGCGCCAGACCACAATCACGTAAGACAACCAATACCCGTCAAGTCACTGACGTATGTGCCGCCAGTCATAAATTATGATCATCGCGACGAGGAGCCCACCGCACCAGCCGCTGAGGACAACACTGACCGGGAATTTGGAGTGAACGTTGGTTATGTTCCCAGATCAAGAGCAGCAAATGTCGTCAATTCTCCGGCCCTTGAGAGAACAGATACTGGCGGAAGCAGCGGCAGCATAGTTGCTGCGATGCGTAACCGTTACTCAGAAAATGTACGCCATCCATTGTTTCATTGATGCGTCTTGATTTCATACTTTTGTTAGGCTTCAATCACACATAATACCACATCTCCTCCTCCCAAAGTTGCCCGTCGTCTTTCTGGTAATATCAATGACCTGGCAAACCGCTACCAACCTACGAACACACCCTCTTCGCCTCGCCTAAGGACACCCTCCGCACCACGACAACTTCCTTTCCCTCCCACGCGTACCGGAGATGACAATTATCCACAAAGTAGTTCTACTTCCGGTAACATCAACCCCCCCACTCCAAGTTCGCCTCGTCAAGAGGACGCTGCTCGTCGACGGGAACAACGGCTGAATGACCTCGCCCAACTAGAATTGAAAGAAAAGGAGCTTGCATTACGCGAGCGTGAGCGGGATCTACAGCAGAAGTCTCGCGAGCTGGACCGTGAACGTGCGCGGTTGAACAGTACTCGCGAAAGCGATGAATATGGCACTGTCAACGACTTACCTCGCGGTGCTGCCTCTCCGCAGACGTACACCCAGATAAAACCTCGTGAGCGTAAGATATCCTCCCGGAAACGGCGGCCCCAATCCCAGCTAGACGCTGGTGTTACTCCCATACCGGGGCCCAGCCAGAATACGGCGCGACCTCATTCTCAATATTCCTACAGCACAACCAACCTCATACCTCCCTCTCCATCCTCCAACTCCGTGCAACACTCCTACTCTCACGACGGACAGTCCCAGTCGCCCTCCTCTTATACCAGCCACTCCCACTCCCCTACGCCCTCTAACCAGTTCTCCCAATCCCCGTCTACTCCCGCCCACGCGCCCTATTGTGGCTGCGAATCCTGCTCCGCCGCGAAATATCGCGCTCCGCGATCACCTCCGGATTCTGGATCCCTCCGGCCTCCAACAGAGCCGATAACCCTGCGACCCGCGGAGAAGAAGGGAGGTTGGATGCGCCGGCTGAGCATGCCAATGGGCAATGCGCTCGGCCTCGATTCGAAGAAGAGCATAACTCAGAATTTCGCTGGTGTCGGTAGCGGGCTGGGCAGTAGAGGCGGCGTTTTCTCGTTGGATGGGAAGAGGAATGCGAGCAGCACACAGCTGAACGTTCGGGAGGATGGGCGTAGGAGTTATGATGCCAGTGGGATTAGTAATCGGAGCATGTCCAACTTGTTGGAAGCGGGAAGGCGGTGACCCGCCTGCGGCTACAAAGATGCGCGTTGGATCAATAGGTGCACCCTTCGATTGATGTTTTTTTTTACGTATCTATGATGCTATTATCTTGCTCTCTTGGTGTACTATTTTTTACCATCTCTATACCCATGTATGTATGTATGTACCTTGATAATCTGGATGTACTTGTGAACATTTACTAGCTACGAGCCAAATTCGCCGATATCAGCCATTGAAACGCATCTGGTCAGAGCTGCCATTCAACAACCACGCTGCATTGATGTGTTTCCAGTGACGTAGGGATCTTGTGAATCGTAGAAAACGGGTATCCTCTTCTAATACTCAACATGCAGTGGCATACATACGCTGGTTGTAGATATGTAGTAAAATCACAGACGTCGAACATTGAAGGTCGTTTTTTGATCGCCATTTGATTCCTCACATCACCAAAACATTGTCCACAACTCCCCTACGCAGTCCGGCACGCAGTTTGAGTTATGAGATCGCCAACGTTTCAGAAATCTGGAACGAGAACATCGAGGGGTTTTCGCATCGTGCCTCTTGAGCTTGAGCAATGCCTCGTCGTTGAAACACACAGTACCATTCCGATGATATGCCATCCCATGTTTGAACGCCTTGTAGTCCAGTCTTTTCGAAATCGGCGCGTCTTCAGAAGGGTTTACTGGCAAAACGGGATTCTCGTAGAAGGGGCTTTTGGTTTTGCTGGGTGTGGCTTGGATCCACGAGACGTACAGTTCCAACACACAGCGTGCAACAAGGTCACAGGACGCCTCGTTGGTGCCTAACGTGTATTGAGAGTATGTCGACCATGTTGCCCATGCTCCTGATGGTGAAGCAGGGGTGGACGTGGGATGTTATGGTGAGGGTTTGAATGGGTAGGCGTGATTTTTTCGCTTCGACTGATGCCTGCGGCAAGGCCTGGGGGGAGCCTGTTGAGGGTCAGAATGACAAGTGGCGGGTGGAATATTCTTCCATGTCTTTTGTAGAAACGAGAGTGTACTCGTAGCTGGGCTCCTACAGAGTAAAGTCAGAGACGCCGAAACGCTTGATTGCGAGGCTTGAACAAATTATATGGCGCTTACATTTAATAGTTAAGAAACCGGTTTGCGCGGGTTGAACAACAACCACCTCAGGTTCCGGGAAATTGATCCGCCGTCCTCACGAGGCAGTGCATCTGTGGGGTAACCTGAATAAGGGGACAGGTATGGTTCAGAAAGAATGGAAAACAAAAATGTAAGAACCAGCTCACTGCAAAATGGTGTGTCGACATTCAAACTTCCCAAGCGGAGGCTCCACGCATGTTCTAATCTGGCCAGCTGTGAGAATGAGCGACATGGGTATAGGTTATAAGCATTTGATGAAAAAACTGGCTCACTTCGTCATGGCTGCTAGAACGCGAAAGTAAATGAGCATAACAGATTTTGTCGATATTTGTGCCATGAGAAGCGATAACTGGGAGAGGCCTTGAGTGGTTTCTCGAATGCGCGTTTCATCATTGGAGGAAGCTGCGGCTGGGATGCACCGTCACCGACCAGTGAATCGGTTTCGTCCGTCGCATGACTGAGAGTCGGAGGTAGTAGATATCTCCTTGAGATTCTCCAGACGAAGAATGGGAGCTCATGGCGTACGTTCAACATGAGTCTAAGATCCGAACCATTAACAAAAAAACAATTCTCTCTCAGAATCGTACACAATAATGTGAAGCGAGTTGGTTTGACAAGAGAGGACCTTTAAAAAGCCGACAGACGGAATGAAAGAAAGCTAGGCAGTGGAGCGGCTCTCAGTAGTGGCACAAGGTGGACCGAGATAAAGGAACCGGAGGCAATAGACTGACGAGAGCAACAAGGCCAAACACTTGTTTGCGAGTTTCTTGTGTGGCCGCCGTCGCTGCCCTTGACGTTCCCCGACTCGCGCTAATCTCACGACAAGACTCGACTGCCACGACAGCCCATTGCCGTCGTCATCGTCGTCTCCGTCCTGCAGTGCAAACCGCAACAGTGATATGAACCCTGAACCCGCAAATGCAGTCGCAGGCCCCTCCACTTCAAGAACATCCCCTTCTCCCCCATCGTCCTCGACGTCCCAGCTCTTCTTGCCACCACCGCGTACGCTATACTCTCTATCTATCCGATATGCTCATTTTTGACCGGTCTTTTTCAGCTACGCCCAACACTCAACCAACACATCTATCCAGCACCCAGGACCTCCTCGGCCGCTTCCAGCTTCTCCCGGCATACGACAAATATGTCCGGCCTTTTGCCGCACCTACGGAAACCGGTCTCGATCAGCTGGGGACCGCGCCCGTCACCCCCGGCGCGAATGGATTGGTGGATAAGGGCAAGGCCAAAGAGGTGGAAGGCGGACCGGTAACTCCTGTAGCACAGGATGGAGGAGATGGCGACGATGAGGATGGGGGAAAGGGAGACAAGAAGCAGAGGAATAACTATAAGCATCTCATCAAAGGCATTCCAGGTACGCCCATCTTCAATTGACCTTGGTTTTTCTTTGTCTCAATCTTCAACTTACCTTCTCAGGCAAACATTCCTTGAAAAAGGATGATTATCTAACGACAATGATGTTGGTCCCGCCGAAACAGCGTATACAGATCGCGCCGTTCGATAGTAGGACACAACGGGATGCCTTTACCGTCAGCTTGGAGGGTCTCAAAGGCGTATGTCATCTCCTTCTCATCACCATCACTTTCCGCCCACGCGTCTTTTTCGCTTACTCATCTAATTTTCCTATCGTCCGACAGTGGAACCCAACCGCGTTGGTACTCGAATCTGCGCAGGCACGGGAAGACAGGAAAAAACGAGTGCGTATCTTCGCGTCTTTTTCGTCGTTAAAAGCTCAGCCACCCCAAAAAATCAAAAGAAAGAGGCCAAACGGCTCCAAAAACTCCAAGCACAGGCTGCTCTCGCGGCGTCCATCGCTCAACCACAACCCATACCAGCAACACCCGTCACCGCTACTTCACCAACATTCAACCGCCCTCCTCAAAATCCTATTTCTAATGGTACGCCCCGACCAGGATCTACAGCCCCTTTGGCCAGGCCAACACCTGTAACAGCAGTGCCTCCGCCTATACAAAGGCCAGGTTCAGCAGTTTCTCGGCCAGGTTCAGCCATGCAGACAAAGCCAGCCATCGCGCGCCCGGGGTCAACAGTGCCCAGGCCGGGATCTGCAGCAGCAAAATCTGCGCTACCGCCTGTGCAAACGTCTGCAGCGAGAGTGGGAACCCCGTTACGCAGTGCGACAACGGTGACGCCAACGTCGGCTCTTCCGTATCAAACGACCTTCGATGATAGGAGAGGGACGAAGCGGGAGAGGGACGATCTGCCCGTCCCATCTTCGACGGCCAATGGGTTAGGCGGGACGCATGTGAACGGGAATGGACATGGCGTGGCTGTCAATTCGCCGAAGGCGGTGATTAATGCTAAGGCGGGGACGGCTGGGATTCGGCCTCGCCCACTCAAGAAGCAACGCATGGTCAGTGTCTTTCTCTACTACGCCTTTCGTACTCTGGGAGTCACGGAGCTCCACTCTGGATACCCCGTTGCTAACCATTACGCCGCTTCTTAGGACATCCAAGGTCAGGCAAGAGACGTCACTGTAACACAGCAACCGACCCCGCAAGGCGTCTAGCTTCCACTCAAAGTCTCTTTATACCTTATCCTCCCCCCTAAGCATCCGACTCGCACTCGACGACTGCCCGATCTTCAAACCCTCCCCCTATCTCTACACTAAACCATACCGCATAATGAACTCACGCCATTAACACCGTGGGCCCGCGGCTTGCTTGTCCCTCGCTATACAGAGGCAGAGACTGATCTTCCTCAAGGCGGCGCACTGGCTCTGATCGTCCCATCATGGCGACCGCGAGACCCATGGCGCTTGAAGCTGGAAGCCTCGAGACCGTCTTGACTCTAACTTTCATGTGATGGGGGCCTGTGCCTAGAATCGATGCTGCGCAGTTTCGCTGTCGCGATTCGCGAAGAGCACCGGACACGCACCCGCATGTTCACGGTGGCTATACATAGATGTGCGGCGAAAAGGCGAAGGGACCATTGATATCCCTTGCTCCCCCCCACCCCCATCCACCCACGCCTTCTCCCAAAACCCCATCCTCCCTACAACGCCACGCCGCATCCTTACCTTATTCAACATCACGACATTATTTACACATCCACTATTCACGATATCCCTTACCCACTACATGATCATTAGCGCAACCTCCCCCAAATGACCCCGATCTTACCGCACATCACCGTACTAACTAAGTCTGTCGCATGTTTTTGTTCAATCGCTCTGTTTTCCCTTTGATCCCCGCCGTCATCTTTTGCCTGCGCACGTGGGACTTTGTGGTCAGCTTAGACGCGTGGCGCTACTATTCATGCTCATGTTCTCGTCTTGGCATATATGATTGAGGAAATACTGTACACTTAGTAGTATCAACAGGTTGTCGCGACTCGACTCATAAAAATCCCAGAAGTGAGAATTTTATCAATAATTGCGTCATTGTCCTGAACGATCCCCCACCATTCTTATGGAGTCCAGTCCACTCACTTGTCAAGCGGAGTCAAGGAATAAAGTTTCTCTTGCTATCGTACTCTCCAACATCGTCGGCCTTCCTCCAATAAGCGACCAGCCTCCAGGAATGGCTGGATTGCTCTCGACCACGCCCGATCACGCCCTAGGTGTCGATGGGGCCCATTACGAGGCGGTCTCGCTGTCCTTACCACCACCACCATCACCACCACCGAGTGGGCAGGCAAGGTACATGGGACCCCAGGGCCTCAAGCATCTTTCTATGAAGGACCGGCTTTGCTGCTGAAAGCATCCGAATGTAATGTCCGTACCGTAGCGACCTCCCATCGGCTGGTACAAGCCATTTGAACATGGTGTGCAACACCATCAGGACGGTACCATGTGTCTTCACCTGGAAACGCTGCGTCAAGCCAGGAAAAAAGGATACAAGACTGCCTTCCGGCCTTCTCATTGTAGAAAAATTGTCTCGCGCCACAGCTTGAGATGGGAACCCATGGATATTACGATACCACCTCCATCAATCATGATCAACTTGTTGTAACTACTGCATGAGGAATGATTATCATTTATCTGACAGGGCTTCACGGCCACCTTCCTCTTCGATTTATTTAACCATATTTAAAAATTGTCATCGTCTTATGATACAGTATTTACTAGTGATATTATAACTGCCCAACTATGATATATATATCATGCTGAAGACGGCCCTGCCACCTCAGATGTTGCCACCGCTCCGTACCCTACCACAGCCCCGCCCCGCAGGTCTTTGCTAACGCGTGAACGGCCCCGCTCACTTTGAACTGCCTTCTTCTTGCCCTTCCCCCTCTGAACGACCGGGCCTCGCACAAGCAGCGCCAATAGAAGCGCACAAAGCAAGAGCCCACCTGCGGTGACAAACACCGCCTTGGGGAACACGGCCACCGTTTCGCTGTACACCAGTCCAAACAACATAGGCTATGAAATCGCCACATTAGTTATTGTATATCCAGGAGGATGTGTGGCATGACGCTCACCCCTATGAGCATCTGCCCCAGCGTTTGCAGGACCGCCAAAGCGCTGAATAGCTGCCCGACGCCACCATCTTTGGGCGCATCACTCCCTTCGTCCAAGGCACGTGTCTGCACGATGCACAGAGCGAGACTCTCTAGCGCTGGTGGTGCACCGCTGCCCAAACTACCTGACCCAGTAGCAAGCACGAACAGGGCCTGGCTCTCCGAGGCCGAGACACCCAGGGAGTGCACCGCAGGCACAGGCGCAAGCGTGACGAATACGTAGCAGAGGGCGTCGATCAGGAGGGAAACCCGTGTTACAAGCAGGTCAAACGAAATTTCCCGCACAAGATGAGCTTTAGTCGGCTTGCCCTTGACGGCTTCGGCACCGGCGACAGGAGTGGCGGGGCCGGCTGGCTTGGGTTTTGGCTTGAATGCGGCGATTATCCCTGAAATATGTGATGAGCTAGAAGTCCGAGTAGAGGCAAAAGAAGCGTACAAGGGCAAAGTACCAGAAGGAAGACTGCTCTAGAGGCGCTCATAAACGAGATGTAGTTACCGAGTTGCCCAACGTCCCATCCGTACGTGTGGACAGCGTAGATATATTTGACTTGATAGAGTCCCTACAGATAGATCGCGTCAGCCGAACCGTCGACGAATAATGACGATGCCACCTACACCAGAAACCATCGTGAGCAGCAAAGCACCACTCAAGAAAGTCAGGCTCCAGTCTCTGCGCTTCATGCCCCCGTCATAGGTGGCAACAGGTAGGAAAAGGCGCAGCGGTTTCAAAAAGGTACGGATAACACCCTCCCTTTCTGTATGGTCGTCACTTGCCCCAGGAGAACGATGTGCACTGGCAGCTATTTCGTCATCGACAGCTCGTGCCTTGCCCTTGCCACCATGTTCCGCAACAGCACGCTGCCTCTTCACCTTATCAAGCGACTCCGGGAACACGAAGAGCACCAAGATAAAGTTCACAAAGGAGCAGAGGATCGCGATCCAGAATACACAAGTTACAGACAGTCTGCCATCACTTGTGGTTGACGAGAACCAGGGGTGCTTGATCAAGTACCCGCCGATGGTGGGCCCAACGCTGACGCCGATGTAGAACACTCCTGTGAAGCGCGAGAAGATCTGCGCGCGGGAGCCACCGGAGGTGCAGTCGCTCAGGTAGGCATTGGAAGCGGACGCGAGTGTCGACCAACCCCCGAGTGCGCCCTCGAAGATGGGTGCGAGGATCAGCAGCTTGTGGCCGTGCGCTGCAAAAGGGGACGATGGTGTGGATACGAGGATGAACGTGAGGTCCCTGCACGAATAAATTGGTCTGGGAAAGAAATACGGGCAGTGGTGCGAGACGTACGTGAGAAATGACCCGAAAGTGACGATGGCAAGGACCTTTGTCCGACCGTGACGTTCCCCGAAGTGGCCCCACCATCCTGTGGTGAGTGCAGACAGCAGGCCCATTATTGTTGTCATTATCGTCTGGAGGCGTGCAGCACCCGCTTGGACAGCAGCGTCTCCTAAGCATCTGTTGGATGGTAGCTGTCGAGGGTCTTTCCCCTCATCATCGTCGTCATCATCGAAAGTGCTGAGCCCGGATACAGTAATGAAATTAGACGATTGGAGGTGGTGAGGGCGTGCCGGTGTGCCGAGCGGATCCAAAGAGAAATAGAAAGGGGTTGCAACGTTATCGTTTTGAGGGAATGTGAATTTGGTAGTTGTGGTTGTGATAGAGGTGGATAATGTAGTCGCATCGGTGTGATTATACTGCGGCACGTGGCCATAAATTCTATTGCATGCTAATTGCGTGAAGACCTCTATACGTGGCGCGAGGGTCATTCCGCGCTGCATTCGTCACGTCCACGTCAGTAAGCTAACCCACATAGCTCTACAATTAGCACGTACCACGAGAGCCGCCGTTACAGCGAATGGGACCAGCCTTATTGTGAATCGCTTTGATGAGCTCTTGTATTCAGCAGACTCGGAGGGTTGCATATGACTCACCACAATGGCCGAGGACGATAGAATGGTTTCTTGCTCTCACTCTCCCCACCCAGTAGAGGATCAGACTCTGTCGCTGTTAAATTGGCCATGCGGCATTGCACCAAGCTTGTACTCTCGATCTCAGCTCCCTCGGCGTACATTGGTGGTCACTGAGTAGTAGTGCGGACGGCTGTCAAGAGAGGGAAGCCAGGCTTTATAAGTAGTTAACGAGGCTGGAGGGCCTGAAGAGGGTATTAAAGGCAGAGACGTAAGTTGTTGATTTATAGGTTGTTACATTCGTGTATACACGAGGTGTAATAAGCTTGGGTGAAGAGCACCGAATGCGATCATCCATCACCCCGTGCCGTCCATGCACAATAACCCCGCTGACTCATTCCATCAACCTCCCCGACAATCTGGCCTCCTCGGATCTCTTGCCGTTTACATGTGCTTGAGGCTATGGGGCGCATGTTGTACGCGTTTAAATGATATATCACCACGTGCTGTGGCCGATAACACTGGTCGTGTGCTTCGTGGATACACTTTTGGGTGCAAATGTCGTTTGGAAGACACGTTTTTATGCGTTTCACTGGCAGCATGAACTGCGGATTGTTTGAGTTGGAAACAAGGCGCGTTGAAGATTGCTACCAGGCCGCCCATCGTTGTATTAATATTGCCCAATGGCGAGGTTCCAAATGATCAGCGCTCAGCAAAGATAGCTACACAGGTGCGCCAGATGCCTGATCAATCCCTTGGTTTTGAGATCATAATAATGATTGAGTACTGAGTGATCAAATGATATCGTATGTTTCAAGATTTTCTAGTCTATGTACTAAGTTCTGAATAACGACGCCAGACGTTGGATAAATCATATCAAAACGCTACTGTAAGATTTTTCATGTCGCGCTGGACGTCAGTTTTCCGGCCCCGGTCTTGCAACGGGAATGTCAATCGAGTACTTTCGGGGCTTGGCGTGGACAAGAGGCATTAGAGAAAGGGGACATAAACCAGATGGCACTGGGGTTTACGAAGTACAAGATTAGGAGGCTGCAGGCAAATGTGCGGTGGCGGGGTGTAATTGTGAATCTAACATTACAACTCCGGTGCTACATCTTCTATCTCAGTGGACCTTTGTTGGCTTGTGAGAGCGGGACCCCAATCAGCAGACACGCTGGCTAAATCTGACTGATTCAGAAGCATAAGTTTTCCTCGGGCTGTCCTTCAGAGAACCAGTAGAGGATCTCCTGCACACTTCAAGTTAAGAATATCATGCGCCAGTTTCCTAGGAGTACGAAGGAGTACCTCGGTAGTACTGGAAAGAAGGCTTCGTTCATTATCACTGTGTTCAAACGTAATAGATAGTCGACACTGCAAACTGCATCCGTTCCTCTCTGAATTTGCATCGGATATGGCAGCTGTAACATTAGTATTGTATTTCACCTACGTATTAAGGCTTTTATACACATTCATTTATTCTCTGTCAAGGCAATATCCTATCGGTTTATTACACAAACCCTACTCATTGTTCTGACACCCTAGTAGTATCGTCTGCAAAAGATGGAAGATGGAGATAATGTCCTCTAAGAACACGGGATCCTACTATTCTATACTTGGCAACAGAGGATGTCTGGGATCGTCGACTTCCTTGTATTTTTTGACGAGGCGCATGTTCCGTGCGCCATCTGGCCGGGTCTCAATCTCCTCCACAATCTCATAACCCCCTAATCTTGGAAGCAGAACGATCCATATGTAGTAATAGATGCCACAGCACTGGTGGTAGTGGCATTAGTAACGATTTTTAAATACTTCAGCGAAAGGCGTACAGCAATGATGGCCAAACCTGCAACACAGTATGTTGCATACCAGAAAGAGACATCGGCGTGGCCAGGCTCAGGTGGCACCCTGTGACGTGGAGTCAGTTTTGGTCCCAAAGTAAAATATATTACTTGGAACACTCGCCAGGGCATTACAAGAAGGAATATGGATGACACAAGGTAAGCAATCACGATACTGTTGCGTGCTTCGAACAGCGAACGGGGTATGCCAGCAAGAGCCCGTCGCTTTCGGAGTACCCAGACTCCGACGACCATCGCACATCGGAAGAGCTGAAGAGATAGCCTTATCAATCTCGGAATGGACAGGCAGCTGAAGTATTGCATACCAGGTGATGGTATGATGCGAGATCTTGTATGAAATTGAAGGCATCTTTCGCAGGCACAGCCAATATGATGAAATAAGTTAGACCTATTTTGAGAATAGAGGGCCCTAGAGGCGTTCCAAAAGGTCGGGTGGAGGAGAAGAAGCTGGGAAACGGGAGGAGACCTTGTCTTGCGACTTCACGTATTATTCTAGTCTGTCGAGTGGTTATAAGCATGATCCCAAAGATTACTCAGCAGTGAACGAACCTCCCCGACAGCCTGTGGGGGTGAATAGATAGTAAGTACGACAACACGTTGAGCGGGTGATCAGAAAACTTGCCACAGCGATCTATGCAAAGTAAAGAATCAGGAGAGCATCGACTGTGTAAAAGTGATTCCATTGACGATATTACCAAAACAACTACAGGCAACTAATAGGGGCAGGATTTTGACTCCAAGAAGAGGGCCAAATACGCGTTCGAAGAAAAGTGCTGCAATGAGTTGTCCAGAATTCCGTATGTCTTCGCGAGGAATAGCAGCGACGTAGGCGACATTGACAAGCATAAAAAGGACAGTCACCATGGATAGTGAAATTATGCCGGCTCTGCGAACCGTCCGAACAGGATTAGGGCCTTTAATTTCCCCGAGGACGCTGTAGGCGTTATGCCAACCGTTAAAGGCTTGATTCACTTTGACCTGAATGAAACAATGCCTGAGTAAGCATAGCAAGCATGGGATGGCACAGAGTGACCTACAAAGGCAGTTGCGAGGGCATTAGGGCTCATTGAACTGCCTTCAAAGAGGTCATGGAAGTTTGCGTAGGGATCTTTGATGTGCGTAAGGCCTAAGAGAACTGCTACTCCAGTGATAACCATGCTTTGAAATGGGTCCTTAGCTGTCAAGTCCCTGGAGTTGCCTGAATAACTTACAAAGCCAAAGAAAGGACCTTGACGATGGTTAGGGTGTTTGTAATGCGCAGTGACCATTTCGTAGATACGCCAACCACTGTATAGGCAGGGTTGTTAAGGAAAGGTCCGTTGGCTCAGAAGATGTGCGAACATACCTCCAACAGCCACAAGGACGACACTGAGTGCGGTGACAGTCTGACTGAAATCTGTAACAGGAATCTCGAAGGCGGTCAAAGTATACTGAGAAAATACCACCGCATTGGAGGCGACAGACCTGAGAGTGATAAGCAGTGATCAACAAGCTTACGGCAGCCGAGATAAACACAGAGATTGACGCACGACATCAACACTGTCGTAACGGCGAATGAGCCAGAGACAAGAAACCGTGGCCGGGGATAGGCTTGTTCTAGATAGACAACCTCTGCCCCAGACCTCTTAGGAAACATCGATGCGAGTTCGCTGTAGAGGGCTGATCCAGCTATGGGGCGCGTTCAATATCCAGACCAGTTGTGAATCAAACAAAAAAAAGTATGAACCGAAAGCAAATAATGGCCCGAGTATCCAATACAAAAAAAACATCCCAACTGACCCCACAGAGGACAGGACAGTCCCCGGAACTGCATAAATTCCAGACCTGCTTGGCGGTCAGTTCAGAACCTTGTTACCATCTGAACTTGAGCGATATCACCCTGTTATTCGTCCAACATTGAGCATAACTGCAGAGGGCAAGGTAATCTCTCTGCCTAGAGGATTGATCTATAAACCACATACTCAGCATCGCGTCTCTGAGAGCGCAGAGAAACATATACCTTCTCTACCGGGGCGGCACCTGGCGCCCTTGAGCCCGAACCTTCAAATATTGATGCCTCGTCATCGTCTACGTTGACCTCTGGATCGGCGGTGAGTGACATGAGGGGAGTTGGGCGAAGGGCTTCCGAGTAAGGGCGATCCTAAGGTTATGATAAGTTCTGGAGAGGTGACCATCTTGAGACAGAAATGTGTGATGTAGTGTTGACCAACTGAGTTAGTCACCCTCAGCCCACCTGCCTCGCATGGAATATACGGATGGCGACGCCGCCCACCCGGCAGGTGATGAGAATTCAAGATAAGGCAACGGGGGGTCCACTCCCGAATTGAACGTTGAACCGTAGACAAAATCGGACACAAGTTCAAAAGATTGGCGCCCACTGTTGCTCATGTGATCGAACACGTTTGCTTTCTTTACATAAATTGTTACCGCTACGGCTAAGGCTTAAGCAGCGTCTTTCAAGTTTCAAGCTCAAGTTCAACGGTTGGCAAGCTTCAGGCCAGGGACTTATTGTATTCTTTCTATCTTTGAGTAGTGATAACACAGTCGGTGCATCATTAGAATCTTCTCCCAACTTTTCAAACAACCAGCTCGACAACTTATCAGGAAAAAGCCAGAATCCAATAGACACCTACATAGCCACTACTATAGCTGGGGTAGTGCCATCGCTAACCCCCATTTATCTTCTCGTGATAATTTCCCCACCGTAAGACTTGATAGCAAACTATAGTTGCCCAAAGTTTGATAGACAGAGAGTTTCGTAGTGGAACATAGCTCAGTGTAGACCGGGTTGCTAGAAACGATGGCCTCGAAAAGAGGATCGTACACAAAATGAAACCGAAAAGCACAATATATTGAATCTACATTTTACAGTGTTGACATCTTACAGATAGATATACAATACGCCTTGTTCACTTGCCCTATATTTAAACACGACATGCAACCCATCGTACCAAGGGCGAATCAACGTGACTTCATCGTTGTTGGTGATGTTGGTGGTAGCTGAATGTATGTCAGTTTTTGAAGAGTGCATGAGGGCAGAAAACACGATTCATTCACCTAGACCACAAACGGCCGTAAAGGGCAGTAGCTGCTGAAAAAAACGTGTCAGCAGAGTGACTCTGCCCAAATAAAAATTACACACAGGAGCAACTGATTCGTCTTGGAAAAACTTACAAGGGAGTGGGATGTGAGGAATGCAGAAGCTGCCACTCACCATACGTGACAGGGCCATGTTTCAAGATCCACGTTAACAGCCCAGATAGATGGATAACTTGTGAAACTTCAACTTGAAAGACCCAGACAATGTAGAAGCCAGGAGCGACGAAGTTGTCGATGAGGAGGAAACTACCTGGACCTTTGTTGGCTCATGTGAGAGGTCAACGAAAGCGGGATCCCAACCAGCAGACACGCAGGCTAAATCTGTCTGATTCAGATTCAGAAGCTTAGGTTTTCCTTGGCTGTCCTTCAGAGAACCAGTAGAGGATCTCCGGGACACTTCAAGTCAAGCATATGATGCGCCAGTTTCCTTAGGCTACTAGGAGCTATCATAGGGCCTAGTACTAGGAGTACGTTGGTAGTACTGTAAAGAAAGTTTCGTTCATTATCACTATGTACAATGTGTAGATAGTCGACACTGCAAACTGCATCCTGGGCCTGTAGTGTCACTTTTATTAATAAACTCTTTCGATTTGCATCGGATATGGCATCTGTAACATTAGGATTGTATTTCACCCACGTAATACACACTCTGTCGAGGCAATATCCTATCGGTTTATTACACAAACCCAACCATTGTTCTAGTACCTTACTAGTATCGTCTGCAAAAGATGGAAGATACAATAATGTCCTCTAAGAATACGGGATCCTACTATTCTGTACTTGGCAACAGAGGATGTCTGGGATCGTCGACTTCCTTGTATTTTTTGACGAGGCGTATGTTCTGTGCGCCATCTGGCAGGGTCTCAATCTCCTCCACGATCTCATAACCCCCTGATCTTGGAAGCAGAACGATCCATATGTAGTAATAGATGCCACAACACTGGTAGTGGGTTAGCAACGATTTGTTTATACTTCAGCAAAAGACATACAGCATTGATGGTCAAACCTGCAACACAGTATGTTGCATACCAGAAAGAGACATCGGCGTGGCCAGGCTCAGGTGGCACCCTGTGACGTGGAGTCAGTTTCGGTCCCAAAGTAAAATAGATTACTTGAAGCACTTACCAGGGCATCACAAGAAGGAATATGGATAACAAAAGGTAGGCAATCACGATACTGTTGCGTGCTTCGAACAGTGAACGGGGCATGCCAGCAAGAGCCCGTCGCTTTCGGAGTACCCAGACTCCAACGGCCATCGCGCATTGGAAGACCTTAAGAGATAGCCTTATCAATCTCGGAATGGACAAGCAGCTGCAGAGTATTGCATACCAGGTAAGGATACGATCCGAGATCTAGTACGAAATTGAAGGCGTCCTTCGCAGGCACGGCCAATATGACGAAATAGGTTAGACCTATTTTGAGAATAACGGGCCCTAGAGGCGCTCCAAAAGGCCGGGTGGAGGAGAAGAAGCTGGGAAACGGGAGGAGACCTTGTCTTGCGACTTCACGTATTTTTCTACTCTGTGGAGTGGTTATAAGCATGATCCCAAAGTTACTCAGCAGTGAACGAACCTGCCCAACAGCCTGTGGGGGTGAATAGATCGTAAGTACGACAACACGTTGAGCGGATGATCAGAAAACTTGCCCCAGCGATCTATGCAAAATAAAGAATCAGGAGAGCATCGACTGTGTAAAAGTGATTCCATTGACGATGTTACCAAAACAACTACAGGCAACTAATAGGGGCAGGATTTTGACTCCAATAAGAGGGCTAAATACGCGTTCGAAGAAAAGTGCTGCAATGAGTTGTCCAGAATTCCGTATGTCCTCGCGAGGAATAGCGGCGACGTAGGCGATATTGACAAGCATAAAAAGAACGGTCACCAAGGATAGCGAAATTATGCTGGCTCTGCGAACAGTCCGAACAGGATTAGGTCCTTTAATTTCCCCGAGGACACTGTAGGCGTTATGCCAACCGTTAAATGCATGGTTCGCCTTGACCTGAACGAAACAATGCCTGAGTAAGTATAGCAACCATGGGATGGCACGGAGTGACCTACCAAAGCAGTTGCGAGGGCATTAGGGCTCGTTGAACTGCCTTCAAATAGGTTATGGAAGTTTGCGTAGGGATCTTTGATGTGCGTAAGGCCCAAGAGAACTGCTACTCCAGTGATAACCACGCTTTAGAATTGATTTTTAGCTGTCAAGTTCCTGGAGTTGTTCGAATAACTTACAAGGCCAAGGAAAGAACCTTGACGATGGTTAGGGTGTTTGTAATGCGCAGTGACCATTTCGTCGATACGCCGACCACTGTATAGGCAGGGTTGTTAGGAAAAGGTCCGTTGGCTCAGAAGATGTGCGAACATACCTCCAACAGCCACAAGGACGACACTGAGTGCGGTGACAGTCTGACTGAAATCTGTAACAGGAATCTCGAAGGCAGTCAAAGTATACTGAGCAAATACCACCGCATTGGAGGCGCTAAACCTGAGAATGATAAGTAGTGATCAACAAGCTTACAGCAGTCGAGATAAACAGAAAGATTGACGCACGACATCAATACTGTCGTGACCGCGAATGAGCTAGAGACAAGAAACCGTGGCCGGGGATAGGCTTGTTCTAGATAGACGACCTCCGCCCCAGACCTCTTAGGAAACATCGATGCGAGTTCGCTGTAGAGGGCTAAACCAGCTATGGGGCACGTTCAATATCCAGACCAGTTGTGAATAAAAATGAAAAAGTACGAACCGAAAGCAAATAATGGCCCGAGTATCCAATACAAAAAGAGCATCCCAACTGACCCCACAGAGGACAGGATAGTCCCCGGAGCTGTATAAACTCCAGACCTGTTTGGCGGTCAGTTCGGAACCTTGTTACTAGCTGAACTTCAGCGATGTCACCCTGTTATTTGTCCAACATTGAGCATAACTGCAGAGAGCAATGTAACCTCTCTGCCTAGAGGGTTAATCTACAAGCCACATACTCAGCATCGCATCTCTGAGAGCGCAGAGAAACATATACCTTCTCCACTGGGGCCGTACCTGATGCCCTTGAGCCCGAACCTTCAGATATTGATGCCTCGTCATCGTCTACGTTGACCTCTGGATCGGCGGTAAGTGACATCAAGGAAGTTGGATGAAGGGCTTCCGAGTAAGGGCGATCCTAAGGTTATGATAAGTTCTGGAGAGGTTTGAACTATCTTGGGATTGTGTGACTGAGTGTTGACCAACTGAGTTAGTCACCCTCAGCCCACCTGCCTCGCATGGAATATACGGATGGCGACGCCGTCCGCCCGGCAGGTGATGAGAATTCAAGATAAGGCAACGGGGGGTCCATTCCCGAGTTGAACGTTGAACCATAGACAAAATCGGACACAAATCGGCGCCCACTATCACCCATGTGATCGAACGCGTTGTTTGCTTTTCTTTAAATTGTTACCGCTGCGGTGAAGCAGCGTCTTTCAAGTTTCAACCCAAGTTAAACAATTGGCAAGCTTCTGCCCAGGGTCTTGTTGTATTCTTTCTATCTTTGAGTAGTGATAACACAACCAGTGCGTCAGTAAAATCATTTCTCAATTCAAAGAACCGGCCCGACAAGAGGCTTGGGCTCGACTTGAGCCAAGAACACTCTGTCCAGTGTCGAGGAACTATTACCCTACTCCAGCAGTCTATTTTGCTTTTGAACCATACGCGAGTGAAGTGGAAATTGCAGTTCCATGATGAGAATCAAGAGACATCGTATTTGGTTGGTATTTTTACACAGGGGGTATAATTTACAGGAAGGGCTTAAGGGCCTGGGGAAGGATAGCCGAGATAGCAGCGCCGCTGGTAGGCTCGATCGAGGTGAAGTACTGCAAGAAAAAAATTCCTTAAGACCATTGAAAGGGGAGAAGGAACGATGATGACGTACAGTTCCCCACCAGGGGCCAGCAGCCCACCATGTGGCACCAATCCAGACACCAGATTGCTGCATGGAGCAAAGCGCACCCTTGACTGCGGAAATGCACGCATCGTTGCTACCAGCACCGATCTCACCAAGGAAACCCTTGAGGTTGTTGGCCTTGAGCCAGGCGGTGGCGGCGGCGAGACGCTCGGCACCAATGGTGGAGGACACGCAGGTGCCGGATGTGCCGGAACCATCAGAGTCGAGGTACTGGTGCATCTCTGCGGGAGCAATGTCAGCACAGTTCGTTGGTAAGAACCAAGGGCACCTACGGATCGCAATGTTGTTGTTGGGGTCAGTGATGGCTTTGAAGGCGGCGGCGTTGCCGGACGACTCCCAGGTCCAAGCACCAGTCCAGGCTGCACGCCACTCTGTAAGAAAGGATTCCGGGCTCCTACGTTATTCAAGTACTCACAAGTTCCCTCAACGGTAATGAGCTGAGTGGTGGCACCGCTGGCACGGATGGCCTTGACGGCAGCTTGCATCTGCACGAAAAACGTTAGACCTCTGTAATGAGAAATCAAGAGTGTGATGTTACCAGGTTGAAGACAACACCGGCATCAATGCCATTAGGCTCGTTCATGAGATCGAAGATGACGTTGTTGTTGGATTTCTAGGAGAAACACGTTCAGTGAGTGTTTTCAACAGCCTTCGTGCACACTCACGAATTCGGTGGCGAGTTTCCCCCACCATGTGGCAAAGTCGCTGGTGCTGGTGATGATGTTGCCGTTGTAGCGCATGAAGTTGTGGGCTGCAAAGAGTTATGAGATACGTGAATCGCCTGGTTTTGAGAGGCAAACATACGTTCAATCAGAACGTGAGCACCCTTGTTGGTGATGTAGTTGACGGTCTGTGTTGTTTTCAGTCAGGTTTTCAGTTTGAATCGTAGTACGACGAGGCTTACCGTCTTAAGGGCGGCCAGGTAGGTGGCGTCGAACGCGCCAGTGAGGCCGCTGGAAGGGGGGCTGAGACGCTCTTGCTGGAAGGGAACACGGAAAGTGTTGAAGCCCTGACCGACAAAGTAGTCGATGGAAGAGGTCGCAGGCCAGATGTAGTCGGTTCCCAAAACACCCTGAAAGCGGCATCACTTGGTAAAAATTCTATGGTGCATTTACGCAGGGTACGCACGGGAATTTTTGTGTTACCAAATTCAGCACCAGACTCGTTAACACCGAAGTATTTGAACTTGGTCAGGGTGCCAGAGCAACCGGCGGCGTTGGTAGTGGTGGATGGGGGGGATGAGGTGGTAGTAGAAGTGGCAGGTTTGGTGGTAGATGTAGAGCTGGTGGTCGCGGCAGTTCCTGGCAGGCACTGCGAGTAGTCTGGTGCATAGTATGAGAACTAGCAGACTTAGAACAAAAAGGCACACACAGTCATTCAGAACGGTGCAGACAGTGTTCGCGTCCGTGCACGTCTTGTCACCGGTGAAGTTGATTCCCTGAATTGCAGTCGCGTAAGCAAACGCTCGAACATCCTTGAAGAAAACGAACATACACCGCATTGGCCATAGATGGAAGTGGCGAAAGCGTTGCCGCTAAGCAGGACAGCGAGAGTTGCGAAGACAGAGAGCGAAGACCTCATTTTGGAACTGGGGGAAGACGAACTTCGGAGTGGTTGCTTCAATGCTTAAATACATTCCCTGTAGAGGGCCTCCGCCATAATCCCGACATACATCCAGCCAAGGGATGCGACTCCTACCATTGCATCACATGCTTCGTTGCTACGCGGAGCACAAGGGCGAGTAGTGAATGAATATGGCGGCCGAACCACTTGATGTTTAACGCGAGAATAACGTCCGGTATAGAGTACGACGATTTGCCTTAGTTTCCCCAGGCGCGGGGGTTAACCGCATCAGTTTGTCCGAGCAATGGTTACTGCGATGTTCAGGCACAAAGTTGGGGCAGTTTCGGTGTCCTCACGATTTCGTTAGTATCACACGATCACCTGTATCTCACGTGCTCAGTCGCGTCGCGTCTTCGACTTGTTGTAGGAGCTCTCTATAGGCATACAGAACTCTATTTCGCGTACTCTCTATGCAGGTATGGTCATATATGATCATTATATTACCATTCTGCTACTTTTCCCTATGCCTTACTTGTCAAAAACATGCCACAGGCAAATCAACGCTCAATCGGGCCAACCTGAGAAGAGAACTTGGTGTTGGTTCATATCAGAAACACCGAAGTCGCGCAGAGATACATCATAATACTGCGCCACACTATGAAATAGACAAAATCATGCTCTCGAGATATCCAGGAGCGCGCCTGGACGCTGCGTCAGGCTACAGCCACGCACTGAAGACATTCAAATGTGGACAAGGTTTGATGGCCATGCGCGGCAAGACACCGCTATCAAATCAAGATTGAAATTTTGACCGTGAACGTTGTACGAAATTGAGATTTTCGTCGTGATCACGATGCCAAATCAAGAAATTTGGTCGTTTTCAAATTGATTTTTTTAGTCCAACAAGGGTACCCATGCGTCAGGGCCGTAAAATGAATTTGGCATGGTTGGGAGTGGGTTGGGAGGTCACTTGAGGTCAACCAAGGTCAACCAAGGTCAACCGAGGTTTATCCACCGAGGTCAACCGACGCGAGATTTGAATATGTGAAAGGTCCTTCCGTGGTACATAAGTGGTACATATTGGATCCGTGACCGCCGAATAGAATTAAATGCAACTGAGCGATGAACCGAAGCCTCTAAGTCTGGATATTTGGGTAGGTTCGAGGTGGACACTGGCAGAGAGAAATAGACGCGAAACATCACAGACAGCAAGCTAGGGCCGACAAGTGATGAGATGCATTATACATAAAATATATACACGATCATTAGGTTATTTGTGTTGAGAATCAATGTAGGCGGACACACGGAAGTTGTGGGCCTGAACATACCTCTCACCCCCTACCCCAGCTGACCCCAATATATAACCCAATTTGCCACCGTCAACGTACATTCGAACCGCCCAAACCTGTGCTTCGCCTCATTGATCCGAGGTTGGACGATCCCTCACCTCGATCGTTAGACTCAGATCTAGCGGGCGTCGCTGCAGGCCGCCCACCGAAGAAAGACGACTGAGCTGGAGCAGTTTGAGGTCTTTCCCAGTCCCAGAATCTCCTAGGCTGTGGTTCCGGCTGCCGTACAGCAGGCGTTTGCCCTCGGTTGAAAAGGTGATTCACAGCTCCACCGACAGCAGCCCCTGTCCAAAACCCAGGCCGCCACCCTTGATTTTGATTTTGTCCCTGCGCCGCGGTTTTCGAGTACGGGGGTGGGGGCTGGTAGTCCTGATCATTGTCCATACCCCCAGGGAACCATCCACCGGATCCTGAGGGCGGGCGATGAGGTGGACGAGGACGAGGATTTGCCCCTGCGGAACCGTTACGCCGGAAACAGGATAAGAAAAAGCTGTAGAGTATGAACAACAAAAATGCGAGCCAGATAACGGAGAAGATAATTTCCGAAGCATTATAGGCTAAATCAACAATTCAGTTTGTTGGAGGCTACCTCAAGGACAAGCACACTGACATTTCAGTTTGGACCAGGGACCTTCGTCTGTGTTCCGAAGAGATCCTGGAATTTGTACAAGTCGGTACTCCAAGGAACAAGATCCTGTTTGATGATACACTGTTGAGTGGCATATACATGGAATGTCGGTCTTCAAGAGACATACCTTTGAGGACATAAGGATCGCCTGGCTTCGACCATCCTTCGCATGAGACTTCGACTCGCCCGAAGCGTAATGTTTCTGGTAGATCCGCTTCACACTATATCAATAAAATTCCTTGTTTCAGCATTCATTGGAAGAGGCCAGTAAATGCTTTTTCACCTTCCAATCGACCTCTGTTCCCCATCCTCCTGGCAGGCTAGTGCATCGAACGACTTCGGGTTGGTAGAGCTTGCACGGCGCGCCCTTGCAAATCAGTTGTTCGATGGGCTTTGTACGACGTGCAGCTGTCAGAGACTCTTGGTAGAATGTTAGGGCCGGGATTTTGGCAAGCTCGATGCGGGACATCTCGACAGTCAACACCAACGTTGATGCTCAGTGCAGTCTATTAATGCTGTGTATTGAATGGTGGCACGTTGAGTCGAGTCTGAAATCGTGCGCGACTGACGTGGAACAAACGTGTCCGCAGTGATCACGATCATGATCAGACTTCAAAATGTTCCTCACGCGTTCTCCTGCCCCAAATAACATTGCGAAATAACTCGAATATTAGTCTAGCCTTCTATATGTATGTCCTTCTTTCAAGTCCACATGAGCATACAATTATGATGCTGAAGGGCAACTGCCACAAAGACCATGCCCACAACCCCAGCAACTAAGAGCACCTACGCCAGATATCTGGAGGACCAGTGAAATGATGCTGACCACTCCTTCTCCAAGCACGAAACCGCTGGCTACCACGATGAGCCCGATATCACTTTTATCCTTCGCAATGCGAGTCCGGTATATATACTCCAATACTCCTCCAATGAGACGTGCGATCGAAAAAGAGGGTGTGTTGAGGAAGCCGATGGCAAAAGCAACGCCAGAAGGAATCCACTGCGAAATCCAATGTCGTTTTCGGCCCGCGATGGTCTTGATGGTAGAAAGTGTGCCAAAGAACAAGGAAAACACAATCATGAACGCTGCACTGTTCTCCGGTAATTTTCCGTCGCCTGAGCAGACCGAGGTTATTTATGTTATCAGCGAGGGGTATAAGAGATACGCTGAAAATACATACGAAGGAGACGAGCTAGGCTGAGCCAAACATAAGCAGTGGGGGCCGGGAAGGATGGGCCCGGAATTGTGTAGGCTTGGTTGTAAAGGGTAAACGCGGTTGTTGTCACTAAGATGGAGACGGAAGATCCAAGGAGTTGGCCGTAGAATTGAGAACGAGGTGATGCGTGTAATAAATGACCCGTCTTCAAATCTTGCATGAGGTCTCCAGCCCTATGTAACGTTTGAATTTCTGAGGCAAGGATGGAATTTGGATAAACGTACTGTTGTGCGCCTGCCTCTGTCACTCCTCCCGCAATGATGTTGGCGACTATGTTTCCCGGTTGCACCCAGGCGAAGACCAGCTGTGATATCTTTCCTAAGCCGGACACCGGGTTGAGGTCAGTCTCTCCAAGAGCGCGGACTCTGGCGTATAATGAGTGTGACTGAAAAACATCAATTACATTTGTACCCACCCAAATATGCTCAGCATGCCTCCGAGAACGAAACCGAGAACCGTAGCCCATGGTTTGATGCCGTCATGACCGAAGACAGCCCATACAAGGATTGTCCCAATTACAATGCTCGACACTAGACCACCTATGACCCACGACACCGGCACTAGACGGTCCTCGCTCTCGGTTTCGTGATGGCTCATTTCAGCATTATCAATCTGCGAAGACTCCTTGCCACGCGAGAAAAGTTCGACAATATAGTCGAACAGGACGGGGAGTAAAGAGACGAAGCTGTCGGCGCACATAATGCCCAAAGATGTCCAAAGGATCCATCCTCGCGCTCCAGTTGTCATATCACCGACAGGTCCAGGGGCCCATCCTGAATATTTTGACAAGGGCGACAAGATTGCCCAGCCAACGAACATGCCCTGCATCCTTTCAATGAGAGGTCTACCAAAGCATCGTATATGGCGTACGCACCAGATTCATGCTCACAGTAGTCGGAAAGCCCATTATGATGCCTAGAAAGCAATCAAAATCTGGACGTAGCGAAGAAGAATGACAGCGAACCTTGGCCAACATAGGAAAGGCTGGGGGTAAAGTACCATAACCACTCCTTCGCAAGGTAGTTGCCAAAAAGCGGGATGGTAAAGGTGACAGGAAAGAAGTATGCAAAGAGCTACCCTAAATTCAGATATGAGGGCAACAGCTAGATCGTTAAGATAACTCACCGTCAGAAGACCTGAGGCACTGAAGCTCCACGAAAGTATGCGCCATCCGTCATGTTCGACAGTCTCCCTCTCCTCGTTTTCCAGCTCATCTTCTATCACATCGGGTTCTATGGTCGACGGGCCATGTGAGTGTGCCGCCCCATCCTCAGAATCGATTTGTGTATAGCCGATCCTATGGCGCACAGATGTGTCTGGAGGAGGTAGTTTGTGTAGGACGGATATCAACTGGGCAGTGGCCGTTCCGGATGGGAATGTAAGCTGTTCTTCGATTATCTGTAGGGGTATGCTCAGCTACCGACCAGCCTTTTGCAACTTCCAAACACAAACCACTTGCTTGCGTATAGGAGGCGAGAGGAATACACTACATAATGTGAGAATGTAAATTATGAGTCGTTTGAATGAGGCACACACCCAAAGAACGCCACGCCGCATGACCAGCCGACTGCCGAAAGCCAAGTGAGGTGTATGGGTGGTGTACCATCACGTTCTTCGCTGAGTAAAGTCAATGCAGGAAGAATGCCAACGAATCCAGCGGCAAGCGGCATAGTTCCTGTAGCAACGGCGGTCGTTTGCACAACGATAATCTCTTGGGGTGTCAGCGGAACGGGGAGCATCCGTGAAACGAGGAAGCCGATAAGAGCAGACTGGATGGACATCCTGTGAGAATAAATCAACGTTGGTACAGAAGGAGTACCTAGTCGACGTACATTGATATCCACCCAGACTGCAACCCAAGGCTCAGGTTAGTGAAGCACACCAGGCATCCGATTGCGAGTCCTAAAAGCAACGCAGTCGGAGTAAGCTCAGGGGTCGAATCAGGCCCTATGCCGAGACTCTTCCTACAGCAGGCAGAGATTTAGCAGTATGGGCAAAGTTAATTATGGCTCTCACTTTATCCTGCCAGGGAGAGACATGGCCAGCGTCGGTCACTCGCAGCTGCGATGACAGTGGACTTGCTCCGAGTCTCGCTGCTTAGTCACTACGTGAACGCGAGGATCGCGCGTTATTGTGGCTTGTTGTCTAGCGGCCTGATTAGATTTGACTCGTCTGGACTCTAGCGTTAATTCAATTCAAACTCTTGCTTGATCTAAACTTCTTGGCTACTCAGAGTACATTGAGACCACTCACAGGCTTACCATGGCACAAAATATTAGATCTGGAGAAAATATCCTGCGAGTAATTCCTCCTCCGGGTGCATCAGCCATGTATGTGCACACTACTTCAGAATTCTAACTGATCTTATGGCGAGATCCCCCTAGATTGCCGAAGGAGGGCGAGGAAAATGTACTCATCACATCTGCCTTGCCATACTGCAACAATGTGCCCCATCTCGGTAAGTTCATATGAGTCAGGCAGGTAGCAGACAAATGACTGGAACCAGGAAATATCATTGGATCCACACTGAGTGCAGATGTGTTCAGTCGGTGAGTTTCTCTACGCACCTGATATATCAGCAGATCCTGACATTCTATTCAAGATATAATCGTAAGTTCTTCCCGCTTACTTTACCGCCGGTTTGCCACAATTCGTATTGTAGGTACAAGGAACAGGACCACACTGTATATATGTGGTACAGACGAGTATGGCACCGCAACCGAAACGCAGGCGCTTAAGGAGAGGATATCTCCCCGCGAACTTTGCGACAAATACAACGTACTTCACAAAGAAACATATACTTGGTTTGATATCGGGTACGTAGGCACATGCTTATAATAAACTTTACTGATGATACTTTGGCGATCAGGTTCGATTATTTCGGCCGCACCTCTACACCTCTACACACAGAGTGAGCATCGCGAACTTCTATGGTCGCATCGAGGCGTCTTAATAAACGAGGGACATAGAATCTCTCAGTCGATCTTCTCAAATCTTGGAAAGAACGAGCACCTTGTAAAACAGTCCAAAGAGCAGGTCTATTGTGAAGGCTGCCCCAAGTGCGTTGTTCTTGCTCTCATATTCTGATGTGGGCTCAACATACGCTCAGATTCCTGGCCGACCGATTCGTCGAAGGAATTTGCCCTCATTGCGGATATGAAGTGGGTAATGCGTTTGATAACCACTTCCAACTCTTTTGACCCTACACACTTAGGATGCTCGTGGTGATCAATGCGATGGCTGCAGCCGCACGCTAGATGCGATCGAATTACTCAAACCTCGCTGTCTTGTTGACAAGACACACGTCGTCACTACAAAATCATCTGCACACATGTATCTCAAATTAGACGAAATCCAACCTCGAACCGAAGAATGGATCAAGAAGTCCTGGAAGGCTGGGAAATGGTCACCCAACGCCGTCATTAACGGAGATGGCACGATCATAGACCCTCGTGTCAAGGGCGGCCTGATCCCAACTCCATTGACCCGCGATTTGACATGGGGTGTTCCTGTTCCTTCTGAGTTTGAGACAGAGGAGCAAGGGATGAAGGGGAAGGTTCTATGTGCGTACAGCCTCCTGATATTGCTACTTCTTTCCTGATCTTTGCTCAGATGTCTGGGTTAGTGGCGATGTTCCTTTGTCAATTAACCTCCCTTCACACTGGCACGCCATACAGTTCGACGCTCCTATCGGTTACCCGAGTATAACCGCAAACTATACCCCGGAATGGAAGCAATGGTGGTTCAATCCTAAGAATGTCCGTTTATACCAGTTCATGGGCAAAGATAATGTCTACTTCCACACCGTCTATTGGCCATCCGTCCAACTTGGCGATGGTCGTGATTGGACGTTGCTTCACCATCTCTCGACCACAGGTCAGTGTTTCAGCAATATTTTTTAGTATATGTTGAACACAAGTCATTTTGTCTAGAATACTTGAACTACGAGGGTGGCAAGTTTTCGAAAAGTAGAAATCGTGGAGTTTTCGGACCCGCGGCAAAAGAGACCGGAATTCCTGCGTCAGTGTGGCGTTACTACCTGCTGTCGACACGGCCGGAGACCGCAGACGCTATGTTTTCGTGGTCGGATTGTGTAAGTACGACAGGAATTCCAGTGTATATCGCCCTCATTTCTTTTCCAGGTTGCTGCCAACAATAATGTCTTGTTGAACAAGTAAGTCGACCTTCGTATGTATCTGCATGTTCTCTTGCTAATGATCATCTCCAGCTTTGGAAACTTTATCAACAGAAGTCTGAAGTTTATTTCGGCCCTATACGACGGTGTCATTCCTGACGGCGGTGATGAACCTGGCCCTCTGTCGCCCAACGATGAGCACGACGCCGACTTTATCACCGCTGTCAATGGCTTGCTCAAGGACTATATTGATGCTATGGAAGCTGTGAAGCTACGCCTCGGCCTCCAGACCGTCATGCTCATCTCTATGCGTGGAAACAACTACCTTCAATCCTCCGGCCTCAACAAGGCATTAATGGCATCCGATCCCAAACGTTGCGCTCAAGTCGTCTCGCGCGCAGTCAACTTAATCTATGTGCTGTCGGCCTTGATCTACCCTTTCATGCCCGCCACCTCCGACTCCATCCTCGTGCAACTCAACGCTCCCGCCCGTGTTGTCCCCAACGTTCTTTCCACTGATATCCTCGCGGGCCACGCGATAGGAAAGCCGGAGCATTTGTTCAAGAAGATCGAGGACAACATGACCGAGGTGTGGAGGAACAAGTTCAATGGTGACGAGCCCGCAGCCGACGCTGTCGCAGAAACTGGGAAGGCAGCGAAGAAGGCCAAGGGTGGAAAGAAGGCTGCACCTCAAGCTGCTGTGGATCCGAACGTGCCCAAGACTCCAGAGATCCTAGCCCTTGAAGCAAAGATCACTCAACAGGGCCAAGTGGTTCGTGAACTCAAGGCACAGACACCAAAGACGGCTGAGCTTGATGCTCAGATCAAGGATGCGGTTGATGTTCTCAAGGGGTTGAAGGGAGAGTTGCAAGTTCTGGGGGCGGCAGCGAAATAAAGAGCAAATAGTAATAATGCTTCAGTAATTGTATACTACGTAGATATTTAGACCAAGTTATCAGAGACCTCAGAAGTAGCACTACTCTTCAGGAATCTACAGGTAGCTAGGCCTTTCCATCAGATGTCGATGAAGAATCAGGGCGTATACAAACCCACACAACTTCATTGAATTTTGCATCTCATCCCTCTCCATGTCGTAGACTACAGCCTGCTGGAGCACCACTGCCGAAAGATTTAGGCGCCAGCTACCATACTACTAGTAGCCCCTGCGAGATGTCGACTTCGGCTCAAGAGGCAGAATTTGTGGTGAGTCTTCGACCGCTCTTTGCCTACTAGTCTCGACAATGCCTCGCCAAGGTAACGCGTAAACGGAAACGCCAGACTGCTATCGACCCCTGCCTTGGTTTCTATACGGCTCCGACTACAGTCTCTGCTTCCCTATTATCAGTTCTAGAGCATCCAGACCTCGAGGACGCCGCCACTGCGACCACTCACCTTTCTGGGTGGACAGTTTCCCCTAACTCCAACGAAACAACGCATGTTACTAGCCCTCACAGCCCCCTCTCTCCAGACTCCGATCCACTCACTGTCGAGGCTTTTTTGAAGAGCAATACCAGACGCATACATGTTCAGAAATATGGCCGAAAATATAGGAATCGACGCGTCGTTGAATCGAACAGTAGCCCATCGCCATCTGGCAGTGATTGTGTCGATCAACTTGATAACGACGATCGCCCACGAAGCTCTAAGATTATGGGACGCCTTCTCGATGGCCCGGAGCACTGCGGTCCCACACGATCTGCTGCAAAGCTCGCTCGCGAACACAGTCGACCGGCATTGCGTTTCGTTCCGGTCACCAGAATGTCGGACAAGCCTGGACATGTCAAACCCAAACCTCGGCCGATTCGCTCGTGGACTGCCATCAACGCAAAAAAGGGAGTCCCTTTCCGGACCTCGTCATTCTCTGAGCAGGCGAGAAAGGAAGCTGTCGCGCCTTCTGGACTTACGAAACAACGCCCCCTAAACAGCTGGAGTACTTTCGAAACGTCAAAAAAAGAACCACTCAACAAACGATCGAAGATTACTGTGAATCGCAAGCGCTCTACTCGTTGTGCTCCGTTGCTTTTTGTACCCTTAGCGGAGGCAGAGGAGTCCTATAAGAAGAAGTTCCACGCTGCTAGGTTTCTTTTTTACGGATGCACTTAGGTGTTATATTGATATTTGCGATCAGAACGAACAAACGTGGCGCAACACCCTCTCGTCAGGACCCTCGGGCTTCTTCTGTGGCTCCACTCGTCCTCGTCTCTTCGACTAATATCTCAGCAGACACACCTTCAAATCAGCTCAAACACTGTCCCTCATCTCCCGCTGCTTCCTTCCCATGCGCTCTTACTTCTATATTACCTGGTGTCAGGCCTCCCTCGGACCCGTCTCTCCAAGCCCCCGGACCATCACCCCAAACTGGCACCCCTATAATCGATCCCCTCGTACAAGACCCTGATTTCGTCGCTCACAGTCTCGAATTTGTACCCTGCACTTCACCCGCATCTGATTCTGCGACCTCAAGTTCCAAAAGTTCTTCCATAAAACGCCTCAAACCTCTTGGGTCTTTTCTCGACGGATTCATGGAAAGAGTACGAACTGCTACCCAAAACGAAGCAGCTGCGGCCACACCTCGCTCAATTGGGGGATCGATTTTGGATTTCGCTGGGACTGATGGCTATGACTCTTCCCCAATCGGCCAATCTGCGGCACACCCGGATCCCGGGCTCGGCGATTTCGCGAGGTCGAATCCTCGCGCCGAGAATAACATTCGTACAAGGTCGACTACTTTGCGTGCCGGACGAGCCAGGCGGCTTCGAGATCCTGCTTTCCTCGTCAATCGCGCCGAGTATGAAGAGCATGGCCGCCCGGTGCAAGCGCTCGATCGCCGTGAGATGTCGCCAGATTTGCTTGAAGATATTGGCCCGACAGTACAACCAGAATTTCCACCATATGTTCCACCTGCTACTCCATTTGACATCAACGCTGCTTTGCTATTGTACACGCAGGGTGCCAACTCTGGAATACCGCTATGCTCTACCGGGCCTCCAGCTTCGCGTGCTGCCGCATAGTGTACAACACTGTTATATTTCAAGACAAGGACCATTATACAAATACATTATTATAGTATTGCTTCATGCAGGGGACATTGTTCAGGAGTCACCGGACCTGGAGCGTGGTTCAGCCCTCACGCAACGTGCAATAGGGTATCGCAATGTTAATTGTCGTTCGCTCATAATGCCACGAATCTCTTCAAACTACCGAAAGAGGAGGTCAACACCACCGAGATGAACAGGGCAGATGTACTCACCTTGGTTCCTTCTGCCAAGGGAAGCGTTCTGTTGTAATGTCTTTCTAGACGTTCTCTGTATACAACACCTTTATCTTCCCATTCACTGATCTCAGCAATCGCCCAGGTGACAATCAAGCGGTTCCGCTGGAAGCTGACATGAATGTCCTGCTTGTTAACGTTATGGAGATCAAAGGTGGCTACCGTCATTCGTCCATCTGACGATTCACGAAAGGATGAGCTAGAACGGATCACAAAGGCAGTCAGCTTCCCCGATTTCATGTGGCGGTAGCGCGCGGAGACAAGGGGTCTAACATACATCGATTTCCGCTTCTTTAGGGACTTCGGATCGGAGTGACGAGAATCCATAACGGGGATGTCGATTGGATGTGGCTCCGACGAAGACAGATCGTTGGCAATTTCCTCAAGCGATTGGACCTTGGGCTTCTCCTTGGCCATCTTGCGCTCCTTTTGTTGTCGAATAGTGCCCCAGAGTTTGTCCATGGAGTGGCCTGCAGAGAGAGGACGGGGGCCCCCATCGTCGCGGTCAATGGTAGATGCGGCAACGTTGGGATGGGTATAGAAATGGTTCGGAGGGTTATGGTAGATGCTTGTATCAGCCTCTGTTATAGAATCCAGAGGTGTAGATGGATATATGATTCCAGTGACTGCTGGCGTTACAGGCGAGGCATTTGTCTTTTCATAAGACCTGCGAAGCGCGTCTGGAGTGATGGTGAGAGTGTTGCTCCGGGAATGATTAGGATAGAGGGGCATCGACGTTGTCTTTAATGGCCAGATAGGAGAATCGATGTGAAGAGATGAAAGAAAGGGCGTCTAGACTTGCTTTAAATACACAGGTGAATAATATTGAAGCCACCATTACAATACCTTGTGGTGCTCACGAGGACAAAACGCAGGGGGCAAATGAAACGGTGCGGTGCGCCGAGACGTCTAGTATGCACGATGGCGATAATCTAAGGGGATCGGCGTGGGCCAGGCAAAGGGTACGTTGAATGGTATGCGCAGGGTATGTGTACAATGAGGAGGCAATTTGGTTATGGATGCATCACTGCATCTTCAAGATGAAGCAGGAGAAAAAGGAAACCCGAAGCAACTACTCCTCGATGCTTCGAATATCGGATCAACTGCCTCGCGGAGAACACGAGGCTCAGTCTGTCAGATTCAGTGTCACAAAGTTTCCATCGAATCTCTCCGAACCGTCCAAGAACGTACGCGTCCACCGAAATCTTTGCGAAGAGCAATTTCGGTAATTTCCGATCATTGTTTATCATATTTATGGGGAAGCAAATTTTTCCTCCTCTGCTCAGAGTCACACTGTCAATCGCGTCGACCAGCAGCTCTTTTGCAACAAAATCGGTAAGTTTCATAGGTCCCTCTTCAATTCGACATGATGGGCCTTGTGCCGCTCAGTCAAATAGCATGTTAGACTACCAATGCGCCTTTACCGGAGCTGTGGATACTCGACTTCTGATTTTCACTTATTATTGTCCCCCATCTTTAAACGAACTCGACTGATTTTGTTCTACCCAGGT
Source organism: Tephrocybe rancida (assembly GCA_018858115.1). NCBI lineage: Eukaryota > Fungi > Basidiomycota > Agaricomycetes > Agaricales > Lyophyllaceae > Tephrocybe > Tephrocybe rancida. The sequence goes on from JABCKT010006497.1 coordinate 72,584, forward strand.
CTCCCCAGGCACTCCTCTCAGGCTGTCACCTACAGGGCTTGTCTATAGATGTTCGCAACAGTGTATATATCGCACGTTAAATGAAACGACATCCTAAACTAATGAATGTGCGAACTACGTTGGAGGTTTGAATTTCTTGTTAGAATAGCCCCCTCCACAACGCCCCATCCCCAGTCTCCGCTTTGTACCCTGTAACGCAATGTTCGTCGGCGTTCCTACCCCGGCACCTGGTTTCGCAACTGGCGCCACAGTTGGTGCTGGAATTGGTCGACTGGGAGTGTTTTCATCCTGTCGCGGAAAACTTGGAGCGTCCTTCTTCCGTAGAAGGGGGTGCATCTGCAATGTCGCCGGAAGCGTGAATTCTGTTCGGGGAGAGCTATTTGGTTGCGATGTAGGCTGCTGCGCTACGGAACGAGACGGTCCTGGGGCTGAATATAAGGCCGTCAAAGTGTTCGGCGCTCGTAATACTGGTGTGGCCGCGTTGCTTGCCACAGAGGATGGTCGTTCAGTGGTCCATGAGGCAGGACTACTAGAGGAACTTTGAAAGCTTGGTGGAGATGAAGAAGCTCCACTCGTTGATGGATGATGATCACGAGTGAGATGTCCAAAGGGTGTAGATGATGATGGTACAGTCCTGTTCCCCAATGGCATGGAGTTTTGCACAGGTTGTGTGATATGCCCATATTGTTCGGCTAGGAGGTGCGACGGGTTGGTAGGAGGATGCGATTGCCGTTGAAAAGGTGGTTTCGAAGATGACGCCAGGGCCCTAGCCGTATTTCGCAATACTGCGCTCGAAGTCGTAAAGGTCGCTGTGAGATCCACCGGGCCCGCAGCCGGGGCATTGAACTGTGGCTCAGGCGGGGACTCGGAGAAGCCATTTCTCAGGTGATGGGGTGTCGTTCTCTCACTGAATCCGAGATTGTCAGCAGGTATGATAAAGCTGAACAATTGACGTAGACTTACAATTCTGCAATACGCCGTGTAATTTCTTCCTCGTCGGGTAGAGGTCTATTGAGTACGTCGCAGATTACTTTTCGGTCAGCGGGTAAGAAGGTTGGCTGTAGGTCTGTGAACATGGTCTATGAACCCTTTAGCACCGCTTTCGACATGCAGTGACAAGGTAGTTGAGTTGAGCTCACAGGATTGTCCCATTTCACCGCTGAAATGAAAGGCGAAACGACCCTGCCCTTCTTGTTGCCAGCAATACTGCGGCTCTCAGCGTGGGTGAGGTACAAAAGCCCTTGTGCACGAGTGCAAGCAACGTAGAGCAGGCGCCTGCGGATGGTTTTATGTTAACTCATTACGTTCATCATGTCAAACAGACTGACCTCTCTTCTTCCTTGTCCTCCGAACGGCTGAAAGGGAGAGTACCATCCTCGACTAACAAACGGCGTTCAGCAGGGGATGGGGGGGAGAGAACGAAACAAATACCAGATGGGACCATGACCACCGGCCATTCAAGGCCCTTTGCGGCATGGCATGTCGATATAGTGACTTTCTGATCTAAAGTCAGGAAGAGTTTTTGAAGGAGGAAGAGGGGGCCTCACATCCTTACTTTCCTCCTCACTTTGATTGTCGCCCTCTGATGACAGCATAGAGGCCTGGAGGAACGACCTCAGTGGCGTCTCCCTATCTCACTGGGTCAGCAACCTTCAAACCAAAGTAGTCAACAGTCACTTACTTAGGAGCATCGCTCGGGCCAGCTTGCTCCTCTACGAGAGCGACATTGGCCGCGACCTCAGTTGCGAAGGTAATCAATTCCTTGACGTTCTCCCATCTGCTTTCCCAATCAGGCTGGGTTTTCTTGAGGTGGTCCTCAAAGCCAATCAAGTCGACGAGTCGACGAATGAGATCTGCAGGAGGTGTGCCCTTGGATCGCGTATGAATTTCATGCCAGGCAGAGCATGACTTTACGAAAATTTCACCTTGTTGGCGAGATCGCGTAGAGTCCGGATGGCCGACACGAAAGATGACAGCTTCCGCTTCGCCGGAGGTTTCATGTCAGGTAATCTGCAGTCGCATATGCGCTCCATGATGGTCAGTTGAGAGACTTTGGAGGCCTCAGCTCTTGCAGCGATCTCTTGCAACGTCTATCAGAGAAAAGTGTTGGGCAAGGCATCAACATATAATAATAGTCTCCCTACCTTTTCGCCGATACCCCGACTAGGCACATTCGATGCGCGGACTAGCGCAGGACTGAAATCTGGGTTATCGACAAGCTGAAGGTACGCGAGAATATTCTTGACCTGGCGAACAAAGCTGACGTGAGGCCAGAGCCCCATCACCAAAAAAAGTTGATATAAAGGACGGACCTCTTGTCGTTCGAAGAACTTATGTCCACCAAGAACCCTGCTGGGGATGCCGTGCTTCTGCAACGTACTCTCAATAACTCGAGATAGGGCGTTGAAGCGAACTACGTCACGCAGGTCAGTGAAAGGCACGGCTAAATTTGAAGGTTGTACACACGGAGGATCGCTACGTCGCCCCAAGAAAGTGCACCGCCCATGTGCGCGATCAGCTTTTTGATTTCGATGGCGATGAATAGTGACTCCGCGTGTTCCGATTCGAATGAACGAAGGAAAGGAGTAGCACCAGAGGGGTGAGATGTATGAAGGGATTTTGGGATGCGCTTTTTATCTGTATAACAAGACTGAGAAAACTCAGAGAAAGTTGTAGATGTCAAGACATACCTTGGGAGACAATCGCAAGGCTGGTCTTCAATATAGATGCTGTAGAACGATAATTTTGTTCCAGCATTATTTGTTGCGTACCAGAGAAGGCTTCTCGGATTTTAATCACCAGCTTCTCGTCGAGTCATCGAGGTGCTCACCCCTGCACATTTTGCCCAAGTTCTCTACTTCGGCGGAGCGCCATCCGTATACTGTTGGTATACTAAGTTGACGAAAGTCTAAAAGAAAGCGACGGCACAAACTGGATTGATCAGGGTCGCCGACTACCGTGACATGTTTTCGTATGGCGAGGGCAATCATGAGAGAGTACTGTGTTGTGTTAGTATCCTGACTATTTTTTAGGATCAATTAGACGAGACCAAGACAAATAAAGCGAGTAGGCTTGCAATTCATCGACCAAAACATAGTTGCACCACGAGACGGTATGCTTGAAGCCAGCGAAAAGTTTGACGCCGTACAGAAGGAGGTCATCAAAGTCGAGGGAGTTGTTACGTCGTAGCGTGAGCTCGTACTCATCGAAAATGAGGCCAACAATATACTGGACATCATTCACAGTTCCAGGCTGTTGCGTCGGTGATGGAGCGTCCACTATCTGGACCACAGGCACTTCTGCAAGAATGTCCATGGCAGATTTACCCTTGGCTTTGGCCTTGGAAATCATCGACTGCACACCATTTTCAGATAGTACGATCTTCTTCTCTTCGATGTAGGCCTTGTGTTTCTTGAGTATCGTGGCTACAAGCTTCCGGCTGGTAAGGTTGAGACACTTTCACAAGAGGGAATATACGGTAGATAAGTTGGCACCTTTCGTCGGCATCACAGATGGTGAAGTTCGCATCTAGACCAACAAGAGTCGAATGTATGCGCAAGAAGCGGGCACACAAGGCATGGAAAGTCCCCATTTTCAGCTGTTCAGTGCATCCAGGCCCGATGAGTTTCTTCAACCGTTCTCTCATTTCGTTTGCAGCCTTGTTGGTGAAGGTAACCGCGCATATAGACGAGGGTGATATCGAATGTTGAAGAACCATGTACGCGATCCGTGACGTTAGTACCTGGAGAAGGGATACCGATTGGTAGTGAGATTTCCAGTAGAAACAGGTGTTGTTCATAGTCACTTTAGTCTTTCCACTGCCTGGCCCTGCTAATATCTGTATTGGAACATCCGGTGCGAATTGAACAGCTGCAGGAAAGTCAAATTGAAAGCATAGTGACTCGAAGGGAGCTCTTACCCTTCAATTGAGCAGGATTGAGGCCTTCTAGCAAGGACTCAGCCGTGGGTCGTGCATAATTCATGCCGTTGACAATCAAAGGATAAAACGGTGTGCGTGGCCACGCGGTTCAACTTGAAGCTTGTTGTTGACGAGACGCGACGTGACTGTTGTTCACGAGACCGTGACCATGGCCTAGAAGATTATGCAAGTGGCTATGGGCGCGCGGCACACAGCCACTGTACATTGCCGACATCCGAAGACGCCGATTCGCTTATGTACTACCGTCTACCGAGTCCTTTTATAGCCGGCGACATCAACTTGTTAGATCACAACGACTCAAATGTGGAACAACCAGCAGAACGACGGTTATGGCTCTCGCGCCCCACCGTAAGTATTACTTATAACAAAAATACCTTTTATCTGACCACAATGATGCGTAACATACAGCTTCCCAAGCGCACCCTCTTTTCCCAACCCTGAGTACTTACAGTCTTTAGCTCTTGTGACGAGCAACACCCTTTAACTTACCTATCTAGATTCCCTGGCAACCCCTCTGCAAACTCAGGCTACAATCCCAGCTACGCACCAGCATATGGCGCTCCTCCTGCCGGGCAAGCACTCTTGATCCTCCCAATCCTGAGCGCTGAGCTATTATTGACGATCTGACTTCAGATACGGACCCCCTCCTGGCCCTCCGCCGTCTGGGTACGCTATGCCATTGATCACTCTTTGAATGAAGGCTGACGGATTGTCAGATACGGTGCTCCTCCAGGACCTCCGCCTTCCGGTTACGGACCACCACCAGGACCTCCTCCCCACGGGTAAGTTTCAAGCGTTCATTGACAAGCACGCTCAAGTTTGACTCTGCACACAGATTCCCTCAAGGGTATGTGCTCGTTCAATCCATAACATGAGCGGTGTTTACATATATATTTTGTAGTGGATATGCCCCTCCTCCTGGACCTCCCCACGGTGGCTTTGCCCCCCCTTCTGGGCCACCGCCGGTTCAGAAGTCTGGTTACCCAGGACAGCAATACCATCAACAGCAGCCGCAGCATCAAGGCGGTGGATATCCAGGGCAATACGGTGGTGCTCCCCAACATACGTACGTCTATCCCATCTACTCCCATCCCTGCATTTCATTCCAATATCATCCGAAATTTTCAGCCAGCAGTATGCCCCACCAAGTGTGTACCATCTTGAATGATCCGAGTAAGACACACTGATATCTTGCACAGGCGGACCTCCCCCACGTCCTCCTACCCAGCAACAGAATTACGGACCCCAGTATCAGGGTGCCCATGGGCAGTACGCTCAACCCTTCTTCCAATACTCGCAGTGCAACGGCAAGAAAAAGGCGCTATGCGTATGTCTCCCCTCCTCTTCTCAAAATAGAACCTTGGTTTGTATTGATGTACTTTGGCAGATTGGGATCAACTATATCGGTCAGCAGGGGCAACTGAGGGGGTGCATCAACGACGTGGAGAACATCAAGAAATTCCTTACAAGTACGCTGCATGTTGTTTTCAGACATTTAGGTCTTTACATCAAGTTCTCTGCTTTCTAGCTCAATTTGGTTACAGGAACGAGGACATTGTCACCCTCACTGATGACCTCCCCAATCCTCGTCAAAAACCTACGAGACAGAACATCGTATGCCCCTTTCATGGGACTTGATTATCTTCCTTGACTGCCCCTTGTCTAGATTGAGGCGATGCAATGGCTGGTCCGCGGCGCCGCTCCTAATGACTCCCTGTTCTTCCATTGTAAGCGTGTGGCCGCTAAAGATTGACCTTGGAGCATCGGTGACCATTTTTGTTCTCAAGATTCCGGACATGGCGGTCAGACGAAAGATACGGATGGTGATGAAGCTGATGGATTCGACGAAGGTGTGGATTGGTCTTTGTTCTCTATCCAGTGGCTGACTTGTCATTCCACAGTCATATATCCAGTACGGTCTGTGCACCCCATCGACCAAGAACCAAATCTGATGTTGAGGAAATTTAGGTGGACTACGTAAAGAACGGCCACATTGTGGACGATGTGGGTCCCGTCGTCTTGCACTGTGTTTCATATCGTTTATGCTGGAACATTTCGAATAGCTCATGCATGATATCATGGTCAAGCCCCTCCCTGCTGGCTGTCGTCTCACGGCCATCTTTGACGTGCGTTCCCATCAGATAACCTACCTGCATCTCTTCTAAATCCACACACAGTCTTGCCACTCTGGCTCAGCTCTCGGTATGTCACCTCTATATATACAATTCCGATCAATGCTCACTTCGCGTTTGCTTCCAGACCTTCCTTACATCGTACGTCTTTATTCTCGAAGATGCGCTGATAAGCATTGAACTTGCTTGAATGGGTACAGTACTCGACAGAAGGCAAGGTCAAGGAGCCAAATCTCGCTGCGGAGGCCGGGCAGGGCCTGCTCTCCGCCGTGAGCTCTTACGCCCGCGGTGACATGGGAGGTGTCCTCAAGTCTGCTATAGGCCTGGTGAAGACTGTGTCGGGCGGACAGGAGAAAGCAAACAAGATCGCAAAGGCGACGAGGACAAGCTCTGCGGATGTCGTGCGTGCCTTCCTACTTTGCGTTCTGGCCTGTAGTCTCACTGACACCTACGTATCAGATTTCTTGGAGCGGATGCAAGGACTCGCAGACGAGTGCGGACACACAGGAGAAGGGCGAAGCGACGGGCGCAATGAGTTATGCCTTCATCGCTGTCCTCAGTACGTCCCTCGAACACCAAATCTACTAGATGTGTTGGCTAACGATGTGCACAGGCAAGAACAAGCAGCAGAGCTACCAGGGCCTTCTCGTCAATATTCGTGATATTCTCAAGGCCAAATATGAACAGAAGCCCCAGCTTTCGAGTTCCCACCCTATTGTTTGTCCTTCCTAGCTCTTCTCCATCGCCGTGTGCTGATTTGCTGCATCTGTTCACAGGACACCAAGATTCTTTTTATCTGTTAAGCCTAAGTCACGTTTCCTACGTTGTGATTGTACATTGTGTAGATTGTATCCTGTATGTATGACGCGAATCGAACTATTTCTGCGAATCCACCAGTGCACTGTTGTTCAAATCGTGGAAATGCGATGTCGGGAAAATTGGTTCGTGAAGTCCTAATGGCTACAGTATGTACGTACATATTATAAGGAGTATAGGAAGTTGAGGTGTTTTATCTATCTGTGTCAAGTTACGTGCTTGATACTAGAAGATGGGAAGTGGGCTATATAGCGAAGGGGTACCTTTTGTCCCTCCGCGTGTCCGTGCCCCTGACAATGCTACTGCTCAGCTGGGAAAATGCGAAAGGTGTGAAAGCGTTGCGGTTGAAGGAGTTGTAAAGGCCCGCGGGTTTCTCACCGGCACCTGACGCTGACTATCTTCCCATGGTGCGAATCTCCAAATTTCACCATGTCTGCACTGGTTTCTACAACGCCACCCCCTTCATCCTCGTCGAAGTCTGTGTATTGCTCGTCATCGTCATCATCATCGTCATCACTGCTTCTATCTGAGACCGCTGCGTTCTTTCCGCCGAGCACGAGGGCAGTCAGGCGGCGCTCGTACACGCACCCGGAGTCAAGGCCAATGGACCAGCGCTTCACGTCGAGGCCACGTCGAGCAGCGTGTCCATAAACGACAGTGGCAGGGTAGCAGGGTAACAACTTTTCGGTCTTCGTCAACGAGACGTTGTTTAGTTCACCGTTAAATCCGGCGCAGCGCAACATGTTCTGTTTCCACAACTTGGACCAGGGTTTGCCACCGGTCCTCCTAGGTCATGGAGTCAACACAGAAACAACGTAGTCGCGTATGTATGTGCAGCACCCACTTAGTGACTTCTTCCTTGACGAGGCTCCGTATATTCAGGACGTTGAAGGGTATGGTGTTTTGAGGAATCTGAGTCAGTACTTCCTGCTCCTGCATCGTGCGCAACATGACCGTAATGTTTGCTTTGTCCTTGTCGTCCTTGCAACTTTTGGGCAGCCGGGGGACGTGTGCTAGCGGTTGTTTGGCGTGCTTGTATCCCAGCTTGGGGTTAGATGCGAGAAGGCCACCATGGACAATGAATGTATGGGCGCTTGGGATGTGTATGATGTATGGCAAGCTGCGCAGGTAGGCGTAGTGTGCCTCCGACATGTCTTGCGCAATGGCGAAGTGTGCGCCAAAAAGTACCCAACCCTTCGGAATCTTCTTCCACCACTTGCTGTCCTTGTCACGGCGTTTCCGGTCCTCGAGCCAGTCCTCCGGATCCTGCTCTCCCCTGGACTCAGCACTAGCCCATTTGGTGTATGTCTCTTCGAGCCAGCGAGGTCCTCCGGGTTGGGTGCGAATCCAGTGAATCCACGCACGCCATTCGATGACTTGTTGGTCGTGATTACCGCGAACGCCTGTGATATTATGCGAAGCCATGAAGGATAATGTTTCTATAGATTCGACGTGTGGAGCTTTTGTAAGAAAGTCGCCGACATGGACTAGGACGTCGGAGGAGGGATTGTACGAGATCTTGTCTAGGAGTTTCCTGAAAGAACGTCAGCCATCGTAGTAGCTTAGACCAGAGATCAAGCACACTTTAAGGACCCGTACATTCCATGAATGTCTCCTACGATAATAACGCGTTTGGTAGGGTCATCTTGGTCAAGTTAGAGGGCGCCTATAACGTGGAAAAGAAAGAGATGCACCTAAAGGAAATTCATTTGCAGACAAAGTCTGGAAGTCTCGATCATGGCTGAAGTCTGGAAAGTCTATACAATGTCATGTTGAGAGCGATATTATCAGCTATAGTTAATACTGACTGATCCTGGCCATTCCAGCGGACGAAATGGGGTCATAGTGATAGGAGAGGCCAGTAGAGAAGAAAAAGACGACAAAGAGAGCCAGAGTAGCGTAGGCGCAGAGCTGACGGACGGATGGCTCGAGCATAGTAAGATACTTCTGAGGTCGACCGACCATGGTCACGATTCAATATTCAGAACTGGATCGTCTGAGTCGTTTCGAAATAGAACTCGGATCAAATACAAAGATCGTCATGATTGAATTATGTCAGCAAGATCCGTGACTCCGTGGCGTGCCCCCAAGGAACGTACCGGTTTGTTGAAGAGAAAGACTGTTACACAGAATTTTGGCACACACTTACTGGTATGGACTTCAGAGAATACAATCACTCAGATTGCGCCACAAAGCTCGAGCAATACAAGGGCACCATATCTTGTTCAATTTATATGTCTTTGCTAGTATATCGGTTAGTACACGCGCCTGTCATTACTGATTAATCGCGCGAAAGCTGGGTTCGACTCCCAGGCAGAGAGAACTTTTTTCTTTCTTCCAGACCTCTTCTCTTTCGTCGAGTCTGTCGGTCCTAAATTGAATTGTAGTCCGTCCTGACATGACTTGGCTTCTGGCTCTTATGCAGGGCTGCAGAGATCTAGGGCTACTTTGAACTGAGCATGACCACCCTCCTCTGAGTTGCGTTCACAAGTTCTTCTTTTTATGAAATATACTCACTACCCCCAGCTTGTCGCGTTGCTCTTGACGACATTGTCCCCAAATGTCGCGTCCAATCGCGTCGCTTCTGAAACGGCATTAGATCACGAAGAGTCTGATCCAGAAAAAAAGAGCACAGCCACCACAGTGACTTTGCCCACCGCTTCCGACCACTATAATGTTGTGTCGAAGGCGCATTGTGCAGGCCATTTATCGACGGCCAACTGTACCCTTCACTTCTCGCAGTATATTCACCTCAATAACTCGGCCCATATATTCCGATTCCCTCCGGCATACCTCGTTTGGAACCCAATCGTCTCGCGCAAAACCTCAAATGAGCCGACATGCGAGTACTGTCAACAGCTCTGTTATTGTACGTCCCCCTTCCTTTGAGCCCAATTTCTCATTTCAAGAAGCATTCTATAGAACGCCGAAGAATACCAACAACTCCTGGCTCACGCAAACAAGTGCTGGCCCGCTCCGCCCTCTGTGCCTTCGGGTTGGAGCTGCAATTGGTCGGAATGGGACCAATTGATCACATATTACTGGTTCTCGCCCTACTACCTCATGCTTCCGCAAATAGACATGCACGTCAATATCCAGTACGGCGTCCGGGGTGACACACGCCCTGTGCTTTTCTCGAACGAGCACCAGTCCTTTATATTCGCTATTTCCAAGAAGTATTTCTTGTTCGACGGCGCACAAAGTGCGCTATATCGCATAAAGGACGTGCGAAGCGATCACCAACTTGTGGATCTTTTTGCAGAAGGCGATGGCGTGTTCGTGGCGAGGCTCAAGGCTGTGGGAGCGAACGAGGAGGGTCAGGCAGTCCTCAGACGAATCATAGAACGGGACGAGACCGTCATACCCCTCCTTGCGGAAAAATATTTAGACTACACGCCAGAGCCAACGACACCCTGGATGGAGAGGAGTACCGTTGAAATGACTCCCGAAATGAAAGCGCAGTACGAAGAGGTTGATACAGACGACCAACCCGACGTGGCCAAACTGTTCACGACAGGAAAAACATCAACATCTGACGACTGGCAACTCGAAGCGGCTCGGGTAGACAAAGAATTGCAGGGTGCAGAGGACGAGATCAAACGCTTGGAGTCCATAGCCAAAGGTCTGGAGGGGGATTTGAAACACATAGAGAAGCAGGGGGACGAGTGGGATGGTCGACTTCCAGAGAAACTAGATGGACTCATCAATGCGCGGCCAGAAACTGAAGCCCTCGAAGAGGATGACGATTTTGAGATTGAAGACGATGTACCGCCAGAGTTGGTGGAGGGGATGAAGGCCGAGTATCGGACGCTGACGAAGAGAGTGGACGAGCTTTTGAAGGAACTGGAGGAGTTCCCTCTAAGCTGCAATCATGAAGTGATTGGACAGATGTATGACAGCCTCAAGGGCCTCCGGGAGACCATGGAGGCGCTTCAATTACGAGGTGCCATTGAACTGGGGCATTTTTTAGCAACCAGCTTGGAGAAGAACCTCGCCGCGTTCAAGGCCAACCCTGAAATAATAGCAAGCCTAACAATGGTAGACGTAGACGACCACTGGTGAGTTGCTACATTCCAATTGTCGGGGGAGAGCTGATTTATTTTGTCAGAAAAGTATTACTATGTTCAAACGCGATGTTGTAATCCCAATGAATCCAGGCATTTCGAAGGAACTTCTCAAAATGGCCTAGTCATTGACGGTCAAGAGCCAATCATTTCAAGGAATTACTTTACAGTTTCCCCCCTAAACCTTACATGAAGTGCAGGATCTTTATCTACTTCTCTGTCGCCACTTCATCCAACTCTGCCCACCTGACATCATCCTCAGGTTGCTGCTCGCCGTACCACTTCCAAGCGTTCCTCTTGACAAAATCCTCAAACGACCACAGTCCAGGCTCCAATCTTTTGAATAAAACAAACACATAAGTGTCTGCCTTGATCGGTGGTGCCAGGTCCGACGCTAGGGGTAGGGCGGGTGGTTTGGGTGGGATAAGAGCTCCGTTGTCTATGGGGTATTCTGACAAATTTACGAGATCGTTTAGTGGATGGACGTCGACGCCCTCCCGCACATATTCCTACAACACAGGTATATGTTATTTGGGGGCCTCAGTACGGATAGAGATGTTTACTCACCGGGCCCTCGAACATGTCGAGGAGCCTGATATCTTTGTCGGAGAGACCAGTTATCAGGGTTCCTCTGACTGATCTCTCCTCAGGGCTCAGTTCATGCCCAATCAGAATGCGGCTTTGCTCGTATGGCACCATGCCCGGGTATTCTGCTTTCTATCCCTCTGCCGTTACTCCTAACGCGGCAACCCATGAATAGAAACGTATCTTACCTTGACTTTATGACGAGTAAAATCCTGAGCTCAGGAAATACACTGAGCCCCGGGTCATGTAAGATACTGTGACGGATCTCACCAACAATACAGCTGAGCAGATCTGGAGCTCGGCCCCACTGTGCCCAATCACGCGTTGTAGGACCTTTGGGTGCATCAGGGTGCCATAGAAGAATGCACTAGCCATTTTGAACGGTTAAATAGGTATTAAGTGACAGAAGGAGAGCAGTCTTCCCTCCACCGGCCGCCAACTTCGTTGGCAAGATAAGGGCGATAGCTTGAAGAGCCTGCCCCGTGCGGGCCGCGGAAGCCAACCTTGATCTTATCTCTCATCCTTATCTTGATCGGCAAGATCGGCTCATACCATCAGGAAGTTGAGGACCTCTTGGTAAGTATTTACAAGGCTATGACTGGTTTAAAATAGGAATAATGCCTATCAGA